>JAAKBH010000666.1:0-154766 GCA_019776075.1 Amaranthus palmeri | reverse complement strand
TTAAAACAAATCAATTTTGTTAAGGAATTTATACACAAAATACAAAACATGAATGTTTGTTTCATTTAATTCACACAACTAAACTCCTTCTAGCAAATTGGAATTTTGCTAGGATTTTAAGATCATAAATAAAATTTAAATATCAAAAGGTTTTATTCTCATAACAAATTTGAATTGTTAAAGAATATAAATCAAATGAAAAACTTTACACAAATTATATTAACCCTTTTAACAAATTAATTTTGTTAAAGGATTATATAAATAAAAATTACATAGAAATACTCAATCCTCCTAAAAGTCATAGGATATCACCATATTTTATAAGGAAAACATAATTTTCTTCAAAAGAAAATAAAATCTAATATTATCAATTGAATTTTCACCTACCTTTTGAAATAAAAGATTGAATGAAGACAAAAATCCCTTTTTTTTTTCTAGTGGCAGCCGAAAACAAAGAGGAAGAAAAGGGGAATTCTTTGTTTGATTTGTAAAGTAAGGCAAAAAGGAAAAACTATCTTACAAACAACCCAATTTATACACAATTAACAACCCTTAAGCTACCCATAACCCCCTCTTAATTTTGCCATAAAACTCACTTAAGAAGGGAGTTACAAAAACCCTCCATTAACCCCCATAATTACTACTACATTATTATTATTATTATTATTATTATTATTATTATTATTATTATTATTATTATTATTATTATTATTATTATTATTATTATTATTATTATTATTATTATTATTATTATTATTTTGAATTAATTAATCCAAATGAAATTAATTGCTTAAGTTTAATTTTACCACTCATGAACATTATATCAGATAAATAACGATAACTCATTACGCGACAATTACCGATATCGTTTGTCACATAATTAGTCACTCAAATTCTTATATTTGATTATTATTTTGTTTTAATCTCGAACATTAATTCATTCAAATTCACGGGGTGTTACAGACTCCCCCCCTTAAAAGAAGTTACGCCCTCGTAACTTACATGAAACCGACCAGCACACAACACAACACTGCACATATAAAAGTCGATTCAAAGAAGTTTAACTATACGCGCGCGAAATTCCTATCGCCCTCTACCCCCCCTTAAAGGAGTTACGTCCCCGTAACGCGACTAACCTGAAAGAGCTGAGGGTACTTATCCCGCATAGAGTCCTCGGTTTCCCAGGTAGCGGCCTCACGCTCGTGATTTGACCATAGAACTTTGACCATGGAAATATCTTTTCGTCGAGTACTACGAACTTTCTTATCTAAGATTCGGACCGGTCGCTCTACATAGGTCAAGGATGGGTCTAATTCTAAAGGTTCGGGATCTAAGATATGAGAAGCAGCAACATGATACCTTCTCCAAGGTATTTGGAAGAGCTAACCGATACGCCACTTTGCCCACGCGTTCCAAAATCTCATAGGGACCGATGTAGCGAGGGTTTAACTTTCCATGAGCACCAAAGCGCACCACTCCGCGCATAGGCGACACGCGAAGCAACACTTGATCGCCCACGAGAAACTCCTCAGGTCATCGTTTTAAATCGGCATAGGACTTTTGTCGATCTTGAGCCGCTTTTAAACGATCTCGAATCATCTTAACTTTCTCGGTCATTTGAGAAAGCAAATCGGGTCCTAAAGTAACAGCTTCGGTAAAATCATCCCAATAAATTGGACTACGACAACGGCGTCCATACAAAGCCTCAAAGGGAGCCATCTGAATCGAGGCCTGATAGCTGTTATTGTAAGAAAATTTGACCAAATCCAAATGCTCATCCCATGACCCTTGCCACTCCATGGCAACAGCTCGTAACATATCCTCTAAAATCTGATTCGTGCGCTCTGTTTGCCCATCTGTTTGAGGATGAAACGATGTACTATACAGTAACGTAGTACCCATGGCTTGTTGCAAGGTCTGCCAAAATTTTGACAAATACCGAGTATCTCTATCGGACACAATAATGCGGGGCACACCGTGAAACCGCACAACGTACTTAATATAAGCTCGGGCTAATTGCTCCATCTCCCAGCGACAGTTCATAGGAATGAAACATGCTGATTTAGTCAGACGGTCCACTATTACCCATAAGGTATCATTCCCTGCCTTTGTCCGAGGCAAACACACGACAAAATCCATAAAAATATCATCCCATTTCCACACCGGAATTTCTAAAGGTTGCAGTAAACCTCCAGGTCTTTTATGTTCGCTCTTAACCTTTTGACAGGTCAAACAACGCGATACATATTCAGCAACATCCTTTTTCATTCCCGACCACCAGAACATCAGCTTAAGATCTTGGTACATTTTATCACCGCCCGGATGAACGGAAAATTTTGTACAATGTGCTTCATCCAAGATACGTTCCTTCAAGGATGTTTCCCCCGACGGTAGACACCAACGACCCTTAAATCTCAAGCTCCCATCTTCATGAACCAACAATCCCTCCGCTTTACCTTCTCGAGCCTGTTCCTTTAAATTTCAACAACTTCGGATCCTTATCTTGAGAAGTCAAAATCTCCTCGAAAAACGAAGGCCGAATTACCAAGGCACTTAGACTCTCCTTCAATTCACCCGTACGTACCACTTCCAAGTTTAGCCGAGCAAAGTCCCGATGCAACTCCTCAATTCCATTCAAAGCAGACAACGAATGTTTCAACTTTCTGCTTAATGCGTCGGCTACTAAGTTTGCTCGCCCCTCGTGATACACAAACTCCAAGTCGTGGTCAGCCATGAGCTCTAACCACCGACGTTGTCGCATGTTCAAATCCGGTTGAGTATAAATATACTTTAAACTCTCATGATCTGTATAGATTCTGCATTTAACCCCATACAAATAATGTCTCCATATTTTGAGAGCAAACACTATCGCAGCCAACTCCAGATCATGAGTAGGATAATTAACCTCATGGATTTTCAGTTGTCGGGATGCATAAGTAATTACATTACGTTCTTGCATCAAAACACGTCCCAACTTCTTCTTCGATGCATCACTGAACACAGTATAATCCAACTTAGGATCAGGTAGAGCAAGGACAGGAGCCGAAGTTAATCTTTCCTTCAAAGTCGCGAAAGCACGTTCACACTCATCAGTCCATTCAAACTTCTTATCCTTTTTCATCAAAGAAGTCATAGGTCTGGCAATACGCGAGAAATCTTTGACAAAACGACGGTAATACCCAGCCAAACCTAAGAAGCTTCGAACTTCGGTGACATTCTTCGGTGAGGACCAATTTCGAACTGCTTCCACTTTTACATGATCCACCGAAACACCCTCCTTTGAAACGAAATGACCCAAAAATGACACTTTTTCTAACCAAAATTCACACTTCGAAAACTTAGTGTATAACTTATTTTCTCGCAAAGTCTGCAAAATCAAATGCAAATGTCCCTCATGCTCATCTCGGTCCTTCGAATAGACCAGTATATCATCAATAAAGACAACCACAAACTTATCCAAGTACGCACTAAACACTTGGTTCATCAAACACATAAATGCGGCTGTAGCATTTGTCAACCCAAAAGGCATCACGGTAAACTCAAAATGTCCGTAACGTGTCCTAAAGGCCGTCTTATGAATATCCCCCTCAGCAATCCTCAATTGGTGGTAACCCGACCTTAAATCGATTTTCGAAAATATCCCAGCTCCCCTCAACTGATCAAACAAGTCATCTATACGAGGTAACGGGTATCTGTTCTTTACGGTCACTTTATTAAGTTCCCTATAATCGATACACAAACGTAAACTGCCGTCCTTCTTCCGTACAAACAAAACCGGAGCGCCCCAAGGTGAAACACTTGGTCGGATATAACCCTTATCCAACAATTCCTCGAACTGAGACTTCAATTCCTCCATCTCTTTTGGGGCCTTGCGGTACGGGGCCTTTGAAATTGGTCCCGTACCAGGCACCAAGTCTATCGTAAAATCAATTCCTCTTTGCGGTGGCATACCAGGAATCTCCACAGGGAAAACATCAACGAATTCATTTACCACCGCGACATCGTTAGGATTCACCTCCTTCTTCCCTTTCTGCGTGATGTGACACAAGTACAAAGGATGTCCTTGTCTCACAAGCTTTTGTAATTTCAAGGACGACACCAAGTTTGTTTTAGGCCCCTTAGAAAACTTTCTATATCTAACGGTTTCCCCATGTGGTCCCACCAGTAACACTCTTTGCTCCCTACATTCAATGGTAGCTTTATACCTTCCCAACCAATCCATTCCCAAAATCATTTCCAAACTCCCATTAAACTGTCGTTGAAACCTCTGACCATTTGTTACCTTGATTATCTACCCCAGTTGATCGATTTCCTTGCCTCCCAAAACCAATCTGGTGTTGGGGTCGATGTTGTTCCCCTATCGGTCGATTTTCATTCCCTTTCTTTATGTAGCACTCGAACTCCCTATGCCCTTTCTTATGACAGAAATTACATTCAACTAAATTCCCTTCGCAATCCTTTCCGGGGTGGTTTTTCTTACACCTCCTGCAGAAGTACTTCCTTTTCCTTTCCATCCCGATCTAGCAAAGGTTTTGCCGGCCTTGCCTCCCCCCTGAATCCAGGATTCACACCAGAACTGCTCCTTTGAAAGCCACCAAAGGTTTTTGGCTTCTTCAAGTGGAAATTTACAGGTGCCCCTGAGGTCTGACCTATCAATTCCTTTCTCTTTTCTGTAAAGCTATTCTTCTCTTTTCTCTCTCCTTTCTTATAATATTCTCTACCTGAGCTGCACGCTTATACATCTGCTCTAACGTGCTGTAACGATCACTTTCAATATGCTTTTGAATATCGAACGATAACCCCAGCTCAAAGCGTTGCATTTTCTTCTCTTCAGTGGGTACATCATCCGGACAATATTTGATGTACTCCATGAACTTGTGGTACTATTCATCAACAGTCAAACTACCCATTTCAAATCGGGCAAACTCATTCGATTTATCCTTCCTCACGTGTAAATGGTAAAACTTCTCCCGCATAGCCCTTTTAAACATAACCCAATCGAAAAGTCCCTCAGCTTGTTCTATTAACCCCGCCTTACTATTTGCCCACCAATAGTCAGCTTCCCCAGTCAATCAAAAAGCTGCCTGATTAACTTTCAGTTCTTCTGGACATTCTACTACATCAAAAAGTTTGTCAAACTCTCTTAACCAATGTTTAAGTTCTGATGGTTCCCTTTACCATCAAAAGGAGATGGTTTGTTCTGGCTAATCCTCTTGCTTATCTCAAAAGCCTGTTCAGGCAAGGATCTCACTTGTGGCACACCAACCCCAGCTAACGCCTTAATTAAACTCCTTAAAGCTCGGTTAGTTCCATTCTTAGCTAGCCTTTTTCGGGAGAGAGGAGGCATCTTCTGCAACTAAAAGAACGGTACTAAATACTAACGTGTCCTAAGGTCCCATAGTTTCTTAAGAAAAGAGGTGCTTGAAATAAAATAAACATAAATAAATAATCACACACACACATCCAGTTGTCTACAAGAATATTATTATTTGTTGTGGCTATTAAACCATTCTAACATGTAAAACAAACGAAAGAAACAAAAAGAGAGCAATGAAAACAACTCAATATAATATTTTATTGAAAATTTTTTATTAATTTATAACAACTTACGCCAAGCGTTTTACATTATTAAAAAAAAAAGAACAACTAAAAAGATAACAAAACAAAAAAAAAAAAAAAAAAAGAAGGTAAAATAAGAAATTAACGCCAAACATCCATAACATCAACAGACTCATCATAATTAGTTATGTCAAAATCTTCATCATCTCCATCGTCTCCGGAGTCGGTACTAGAACTCATGTATTCTTCTTCTGATTCCCAGTCGCTATCCATTGGAATGCTTATTAGCAACTCTTCTTCTTTTTCCTCAGGATCCTCCTCATTTGAAAATTCCCCTCCAGATTCAACCCTAAATCCATACAGATCATAGTGGGATCTCCAACCTTCTCTCTCATCTTCGCTAGTATTCTCTATAGGACCCGGTGATTCCTGTTTAGGGTCTCGCATCTCAAAAACATTCCCAAACTTTGACCTGAGGTCTACTAGTGGAGGGTCTGATTGATACCCACCTCCTATATGCTCCATAATTGTATCAGATTCTTCCTTTATATGGAGTTCTTCCTCCTCTATAGGTTCTACCTTTTCATCACGTTCCTCCTCTTCTATTTCCTCCTCCTCTTCGGGGTCTTCTTCTTCGTCTCCATCATACCCCTCTCCTTCTAAGGTTCCGTTTCGGAAGTTAACTCCACTTGGCTCCCTCGGGGTTACTTCTACCACCTTCCTTGACTCAGATAAATGGTGTATGTATCCTATCTAGATCCTTCTCTAAGTCGAAACATACCCTATTAGCCTTTATTTTTATCATAAGCATCCTTTCCCTATAACCCCGGATGTTCTCTCCATCTCTTATCTTTTAAATGTCATTATTCACAACTTCCCTCCACGCAGTTTCTAGGTCAAAGCTTATTACAACGTTAGTTGGGCTAGGGGAACTGGGGCCTTTCCTTTGTCCATGATCCTGAACATATGCATAAAAAGGGAGGTAATAAAAAGATGTTTGACAAACGAAGTCACTTATACTATTATAAGGTCTTAACGGTCCCCTCCCAAACAAACCCCAAGACATATCACAAAACATCCAGTTTTAATACATAGATTCTTCCCCAACTCTCTCTACTGAGGTCAAGTATTCCTTTATCTCTAAGGGAACGTTGGCTCTGATACCAATTGTAACGGTCCGGTTCGCGTGAGCCGGATAATCATATAAAAATATGAATCTGGTTCACAACTGGACACTTAGTGGGAAGATTCCCATCCAAGATCGTCAACGTTCCATTGATAAAGGAATATAACTAAGCGAAAATTAAAGCATATGGTAGCAACAGGATTGTAAAGTTCATAATACAACTTGAGAACCCAACGGCCTCTACTAACGAAACGACAAAAACAAACTGGTTTAAATTTCATTACACAAGTGTAAATTATTTCTTCTATATTTATTATTACATGAAACGCAGTCTGTGGTGACGTGATCCTAACTTCGACCTCACTCCAATTCCCACCTGCAATCAACCTGCTAGTTGTCGATTGACAACGGAAGCAAGTTCAAAAGAACAATCCAATACACGTCAGAGACAACATACAAAATATCAACAAGTGGAAAACAAGCAATGTGTTCACCCTAGCATGCAAAGGCTCTAATGTATATATTTATTCAAAAACCCCCACTTGAAACGTTGCCCGTCCTATTCGGGTCGTCCAAGTAATAATCCAATTCATTTGGTGGAATACACTTGGGAGAGCTAATCCCAAGGCAACCACCGACCTAAGACGTTGCCCGTCCTGTTCGGGTCGTCAAAGGTTAAAGTATGCATACCCCCATGGTGACCGTAATGATCCAAAACTGCCATGGGAACAAAAATATATAATCCAATCCAAAAATATTAACCCATTGAGATAACCAAAACATCCATCCTCAATTCCCAAGTTAAACTTCTTTCAAATTATTTGAGGTGTCTAATCCTTATGTGAGTCACAATGCAATAATCAAGAATGAAACAACATTACTTGCATAACCACATATAATGTATGGTCTAAGCGTGTACCTTTAAGCAACAGCAAACAACGATAATTCAAATGCTACATGAATTTCACCCTCTTATGAATCGAGGTCCTAAACAAACAAACACACAAAACGAACACGTATTAGAACGTGTTTTCACCTCTAACTCATTCTATACCACTAACATATCAATAAGACTTAGTAATTTTAATTGATTTCATCAAGTTCCAAATAACTCAAAATTCCATTTCAAACCAGAAACTTAAACTGTCAATTCGGACAGTTTAGAAAATCCAAATGAAAAATCCGACTTCACCACTGCGTCCGGAACGCATCAATTACCTTGGACACCAATTTTCAAAATTTCTAAAATCCATTTACTATTTTTAATTATTTTAAGCGTTTAAACGACTTTAATATGCCAATTAAACAAAACGACAACGAAAACACATCCCTCTTAAAGGAATATGAGGCGTCACTTCCGGGACAGCTATGGCTGTCCGGAAATTCGTGCCATATAACATAATATCGCATTTCGACCATTCCTTTCATATGAAAAGGAAGATCCACTTTACAATTCATAACTAAGAAAATAACAAAAACCGAATCGTAAAACAACATAAATCCAAATTCTTAATACACAATCTCTTAACAATTTCAACCACATATAATTACTATCCCACACGTAAATTTATCCACCATCGAACACGAAACCATTCAAACACATATTAAAACGATAAATTCAAATAATAGAATTAAATACTTGATCTTTGCACACATCGACTATTATATATTTTTTTGTAGAATTCATAAGCCAAGCGCCCATATGATTCTAACCACATATATAAATAAATTCAACCCCTTAAAACAAATCAAATTTTGTTAAGGAATTTATACACAAAAATACAAAACATGAATGTTTGTTTCATTTAATTCACACAACTAAACTCCTTCTAGCAAATTGGAATTTTGCTAGGGATTTTAAGATCATAAATAAAATTTAAATATCAAAAGGTTTTATTCTCATAACAAAATTTGAATTTGTTAAAGAATATAAATCAAATGAAAAACTTTACACAAATTATATTAACCCTTTTTAACAAATTAATTTTGTTAAAGGATTATATAAATAAAAATTACATAGAAATACTCAATCCTCCTAAAAAGTCATAGGATATCACCATATTTTATAAGGAAAACATAATTTTCTTCAAAAGAAAATAAAATCTAATATTATCAATTGAATTTTCACCTACCTTTTGAAATAAAAAGATTGAATGAAGACAAAAATCCCTTTTTTTTTTCTAGTGGCAGCCGAAAACAAAGAGGAAGAAAAGGGGAATTCTTTGTTTGATTTGTAAAGTAAGGCAAAAAGGAAAAACTATCTTACAAACAACCCAATTTATACACAATTAACAACCCTTAAGCTACCCATAACCCCCTCTTAATTTTGCCATAAAACTCACTTAAGAAGGGAGTTACAAAAACCCTCCATTAACCCCCATAATTACTACTACATTATTATTATTATTATTATTATTATTATTATTATTATTATTATTATTATTATTATTATTATTATTATTATTATTATTATTATTATTATTATTATTATTATTTTGAATTAATTAATCCAAATGAAATTAATTGCTTAAGTTTAATTTTACCACTCATGAACATTATATCAGATAAATAACGATAACTCATTACGCGACAATTACCGATATCGTTTGTCACATAATTAGTCACTCAAATTCTTATATTTGATTATTATTTTGTTTTAATCTCGAACATTAATTCATTCAAATTCACGGGGTGTTACATTTAGCATATTCATATTTTGTATTTTGGTGTTTAGTGGTGTGGTGTTGTTTTTGTGTGGTGGGATCTTTGTACTCGTTCTCCTAGACTGATGTATGCATAGCCCGCTCCTATGCTGTCTAGAGCGGCCTGTTATCTTGGCCCTTCATTTTCAATGGCTTTTTCCCCTCGCGGGGTTTTTTATGCCGGCGATGTGTTGGTCCCCGAGTAACAGTGGTATTTTTTTCAGTTAGTAATATAATCTTCCCAATTTTCAAATATATATATATATATATATATATATATATATATATATATATATATATACACACTAGTGGAAAAAAAGCTATTGGCTGCTGCTTATTGGCTGCGGTTTTTAGGAAAACGCAGCCCATATGAGTAATAAAAAAGTTGGAAAAAAAATTATTAAGGGGCTGCGGTTTTTGGCTTTATCCGCAGCCCTTAACCCCTTAAGAAATTCAGCAAAAAAAAATACTAAAGGGGCTGCGGTTTATGGCTTTGTCCGCAGCCCTTAATAACTAAATTAATAAAGACCCAAGGCCCATGAAAAAAACCCTAACTCTAGGGTGAGGCGCCGTTCTAATTCATTTTCATAATCTTTGAAACTTCTCTTCCTCTTTGAAACTTACCCTACTCGTTTTCATAATCCTAAAATAATCCTAAGAAACCCTTTGAAACTTCTCTCAGATTCTCTCTCTTAAACCCTCAACAAAACCTTACAGAAAGTTGAATTGATGATCGATTCTCCAATTTCCCCAAATTAAAACCAATAATCAAAACAACCCATTTCATGATGAGTTCCAAGCTGTTAATGATCCTAAACAGATTGACTACAAGGCTAAATCAGTCTCGAATTTTATCAGAAAAAGCTCTGAGTTCGTCGATGAAAGACGGGGTTACTACACAACTTCAAAAACAAAGCCAGGGTCAGAAAGCTTGTATTCAAAGATAAGCCCTTTAGGAAGTCCGGGAATCAGTGTGAAACCAGAAATTGATGGATGGGTTGAAAAGGGAAACAAGGTTAGAGTTGCTGAGTTGCTGAGAATCTTCCATGATCTTCGCAAGCGTAAGAGATTTACTCATGCTCTTGAGGTAAATTTGTTTTTTTGAAGATTTCTGGGTTAATGTAGGTTCGTTTAAGGTTCCAGATCTGAACATTCTTGTTGATGTTCGAATGTTCCAGATTTGAGTTGCTGATGTTCGTTTAAGATTTCTGGGTTAATGGAGTAGACGCCATTTTCCAGGCAGGACTAATGTTCGAATCTTCGATTTGTTGATGTTCTTTAAGATTCTTGTTAATGTTCTTCATTTTTAAGGTGTAAATTTGTAATTTTGTAGATGTTTCTTTAGTTTTAAGGTTTAAATTTGTTGATTATTTTGTTGATGTAAATTTGATGTTTTATTTTAAGATGATTTAAAGTGTTTTTTCGATCTAAGATGTGATTTCATTCTGATTTGTTTTTTTTTTCGATTTAAAAATTTGATGTTCTTTCAGATCAAAGAACAAAAAATTTGATGTTCTTTCAATCAAAAAAACGATGGTCTTGGGAATGGAAATAAAGAAAAAGAAAAAAAAAATTTATTTCCAAAGATACAAAATAATATATAATATATATATATATTTAGATATAGTATATATATATATATATATATATATATATATAGATGAATTTATATGTATATTATATATATATGATATATTATATTATTATATTATATATTTATATATATATAGATATATATATATATATTATATATATATATATATATATATATATATATATATATATATATATATATATATATATATATATATATATATATATATATATATATATATATATATATATATATATATATATATATATATATATATATATATATATATATATATATATATATTGTTTGTCAAATGATTTGTATTATATACGAGAGAGACAAACACAACAAAAACGCTCGGGAGGGAACTTAACTCCCCCCAAGCCACCAAAAACGCTAACGCTCAAACAAAAAGGGGAGCGAAAGCCCAAAAAGCCAAAAACACCCTAGCTAGTTACAAGCATATCTGCCATTCTACTGTTTACTCTCCTTGCAATTCTAAAAACTATACAATCTATAACCTCCTTCAGACCGAAGGTGTGGTTATCAAAAATCCTCTTGTTGCGCTGCATCCATATACTTTATATCATCTCAGTCCAGATACCCACCATCAATTTTGCTCTATCTGTCTTTTTCTTGTTGATCTTGCTCATCCTTTGTATCTCAGTCTGGAAATCAGGGTTGTCTAGCCCACGAGGAAGAAATTTGAAGATGTGAGCTCTGATCTATTTCGCGTTCGGACAGTCAAAAAACAAATGCTGAGCTGATTCCTGCATATCCCCACATATAGCACATAGGTCATCCGGAAGATCGGTCCATTTACCTATCCTGTCTTTTGTAGCCAGTCTATCTTGAATGGCTAGCCAAGTAATGAATCGGGCACTAGGGCTAGCAACATTCTTAATCATGATATTCCCCCATTGGACCTTGGGGGCGTCAGCAATAATACGCTCGTAAACTTTACCAATCCTGAAAGTGTCCCCTTGAGCTATAGAAGCCCAACCACCAAGACTGTGCACAAGGTCTCTTTGTTTCATGATCTTCTTGAAGCTCCATGAGGCATGGATTGAAGGTCTCATGTTCAGGAGCTCATGATTCTTCAAGTAGTAGCTGTGCACCCATTTTACCCAAAGATTCTCCTTTTTCTGAGCTATGTTCCAAAGATGCTTGAGGAGAGCCGCTTTATTCCAACTATACATATCCCTTAAGTTGAGCCCACCCTTCAAAAAGGGAAGCCCCATTTGGCTCCACGAGACAGCTGCTTTCCGAGAGAGCCCTTCTTTACCGGTCTAAATGAACGCCCTGCAACTATTTTCAACCATTTTGAGAACTTTTTTCGGAAGGCAGAAGATCTGGGCCCAGAAGTTTAGCATGCCCCCAATCACAGTGCGCACCAGCTGAGTTCTGCCTGCATAAGACAAAAGACGCGAAGACCAATAGCTAATTTTCCCCACAATTTTGTCTACCAAGGGCCGACAGTCACGGGTATTCAACTTCTTAGAGTGTAGAGGAACTCCAAGATATATGAACGGGAAAGAACCTTCAACCATATTGAGGAGGTGGATGATCCTCTCTTTACTCTGACAATCAACTCCTGAGATGTACACGTTACTCTTGTTGTTATTTGCCTCAAGACCCGAAGCCTTTGAAAACCTGTGGAAAGTGTTCATCATCCATCTTACTGACAGGATGTCCGCTCTGCAGAACATGAGGAGGTCATCTGCAAAGAGAAGATGGGTGATATGGACAAGACGACATCTAGGGTGGAAGTGGAACCCTCCCTTACTACTTTGATCCCGCATGAGTCTGGATAAGTACTACATTGCAATTGCAAAAAGATATGGGGATATAGGGTCTCCTTGTCGAAGACCTTTCTTCGCTTTGAATGGCTCCAGGGGCATGCCGTTAACCAAGATGGAGAAGGAAACGGTGGAAACACACATCTTGATCCAATCCACGAACCTAGGAGGGAAGCCCATTTCCTGCATAACAGAGAACAAGAAGTCCCAGCTAATCGAATCATAAGCTTTCCTGAGGTCCATTTTGATCATACACCGAGGACTGTTGTTCTTTCTATCGTAGCCTTTGATGAGCTCAGCTGCAAGTAAAATGTTATCCGCCATCTGTCTTCCAGGAATAAACCCTGATTGGGCATGATCAATAACTTTTCCCATCACCCTCTGAAGTCTCCCTGCAAGGATCCTAGAGATAATCTTGTATATCACCGTGCAGCAAGCAATAGGTCTGAAGTCTCCCACTTTGTTGGCATTAGTGGTTTTGGGGATCAGAGTAACTGAGGTGCAGTTATACGGGGGGAACAGCACCGACTGGGTAAAGAACTCTTTGACCGCGCAAATGAGATCCTCCTTTATGATGTCCCAAGCTCTTTTAAAGAAACACGCATTAAAACCATCAATCCCTGGAGCTTTATTGTCATTCATACCAAACAGAGCATCTTTGATTTCATCCTCTGTCACGAGTTGAATAAGATCCTGGCTACTATTGTTATCAATTTGAGGCCCCGATCGCATAACCTTCTTGTCAATCATCTCTAGGTTGGGGGTTGCAGTCCCTTGAAGACATTGATAGAACTGAATAATCTCTCTCTGGATCTCATCGAAATTATGTAACCACCTCCCATTCTTGTCCTGGAGCTCATAGATACTATTTGAAGCACATCTCTCCTTTATGGCAGCATGAAAGTATTTAGAGTTTTCATCTCCATTTTTAAGCCAATGAATTCTAGACTTTTGATGGAGAGCTTTTTCTTCGATCTTCCTCCATTTTCTCACTTGCTCGGTGACCTCTTTTTCTTGAATTTGAAGGGCTTCATTTGTGGGGTCAGCTTGCAGATCAGTTTGGATGCAATCTAAGGAACCTTCCCACTGAGTTATTTTATTCTTTATCCCCTTAAACTCTCTATTATGCAGCTGCTTCAGGCTATTTTTGACGTTGTTCATTTTGTACCACAGTTTCTGGAGGCCTGTACTTTTGACTCTCATTTCCCAAGCTTTCGTCACAACTGTATGAAAATCCTGGTGCTCACACATATAATTGAAGAAACGGAACGGACGGTTCTGCTGTTGATCTTGCTCTGTAAGGTTAAGAATCAGAGGAGTATGATCTGAAGTCTGGGAGTTAGCATACATGACACTCACATGAGGGAAACTTTGGAACCATTGGAGATTCCCTATAGCATGATCAATCTTCGATAGCGTGCGGGGATCCCCCTCCCCTCTATTAGACCATGAGTATGAATGACCCCTCTCAGTGATCGGGTGAAGCTCCTTATATTCAAGCCACTGTAGCATGTCGAAAGTCTCATACGTAGTCACCTGTGAACCATTCTTTCTGTGATCATTCTTGAAAATCGCATTGAAGTCTCCGATGAATAAACAAGCTTCAGTGTAATTCAGCTTCTCCAACTCCTTCCACAGATCCTTCCTGTCACTAACATTATAAAGACCATAGACAAACACAATATAGAAACATTGAAGTGAATTAATGGGAGTGATCTTCGTGACAATAAATTGAAGGTGCGACTCAACATGTCGAAAGTCTCATATATATATATATATATATATATATATATATATATATATATATATATATATATATATATATATATATATATATATATATATATATATATATATATATATATATATATATATGGAAATTAGGAAGCTTTTATTACTGAATAAAAACCAAAACACTGATAATTGAGAGCCTACTAACCGCCGGCATAAAAAACCCTGCGTGGGGAAAAAGCCATTGGCCACCAGGATCAAGAATCAGGCCATCCAGAACAAAGCATAGGGATGGACTATGCAATTACAATCAATCAAAAGTTCAACTCCAATGTAGCTCTATCTCCATCACACCCTACTGATATATCTACACCCACAACAACATCACTCTCCATCATACAACAAAACTCCAAGCATACAAGATCACCCCCATACACCAAAAACCAACATATACAAACAAGCAAGGAAAACATAGTAAAATTATACAACAACCGCCCAAATACAAAGAGACGAAAAAAACAGGTGATATACAAACATAAACCAATCAATCAACTCCAAGCGGTTGTGGTAGGTAAATCTTGTCCAAGCATTTCCTTTGCCCATATTCCGACACGGATCTTCAAGGTGTACAGCATATAATTTGCATTGACCGTCCCATGTTCAAACTTGATTTTGTTTCTTTCGTACCAAATCGACCAAAGCACGCATCCAAGAATAAGCTTCCACAATTTGCCATGTCCTCTACGACCCGAAAGTTGTCTCCAAGCCAAGATGAAATCCATACATTTGTTTTGCAATGCTCCACAAGTGCCCCACCAATATAAGACATGCATCCAAATATTCCATGAGAAATAACAAGTAAAGAAAAGATGAGAGTTAGATTCCATTACCTCACTACAAAAAGGGCAAAGACCAAGGGAGGGATCGAGGCCACCTTTCGCAACAAGAATATCACATGTTTTCAATTTTTCTAAGCAAGCCATCCATATTATAATATGAGCCCTCGGAGGTATCTTGAGGCTCCAAATAAATCGAGTCACCACTGGTGGGAGCAGATGATTATTTGATTCATTCACTTTGCTCACTATTGTCATAATAAGGAATTTTTGACTCTCCGTACCATGCCAACTCACACCATCTTTCTTATCAATTTGCGGTCTAAAGAGCTCAATTATGTTGTAAAGTCTATTAAGATCCTCTCTTTCCCACTCAAAAAAGTTTCTTCTCCATGTTAAGTTCCAATTCCATGCTTCATTCACCCATTCCCCCATATTTCCAATGAAATCCTCACATTGTAAAGAAATAGAAAACAGACGAGGAAAGCTATTTTTAAGAGGACTAGAGGGGCACCAAGAATCATACCAGAATCTAATTGACTTGCCATCACCCACTTCAATCTTCATTCCATCCTCCACAATATCTCGGATTTTCTTAGTGTCTTCATCACTCTTCATCAAATGAGCCAAGGTTCCATGTGTGATATGGCTAAAGGATTGGGACGAAGCCATCACCCCCTTTATGTTATGGACCGATATCAATATGCGCTTCCACAATGACTCATCACAACCGGAGAACCGCCACCACCATTTGAAAAGAAGAATCAGGTTGTTCTGAAGGATATTCCCAACACCTAATCCCCCCAAATTCTTTGGAAGTTCAATATTAGACCACTTTATAGCAGGAGGCATCATAGTGCCATTTCAAGATGAGCCCCAGAAAAACTTCCTTTGTAATTTCACAATCTTCGTAGCAACTTCCTTGGGCAACTTGAACATGCTCATGAAGTAAATGGGTAGACTATTTAGCACACTCTTGATCAAAGTCAACCTCCCCGCCCTTGATAGAAGCTTTGCCTTCCAAGATGATAGCTTGTTTTCAATTTTTGAGATCACCGGTTTCCACGTTAAGGCTTTATTTGTGTTCGCTCCAAGTGGCAAGCCAAGGTAAGTAACAGGGCATGTCTGATGTATACACCCAATTCGACTAGCAACATCTCTTGCCCAATCATGCTCATTCGAAGTCCATGAGATTATGCTTGATTTGTTGTAGTTTAGTTTCAACCCAGACAATACTGCAAAGACATCGAGAATTCGAAAGTAGTTGATGATCACTTCTTCATTCTTTGGTGCGAATATCAAAGTGTCATCTGCGAACTGTAGATGTTTCAAATTCACCTTATTTTTACCAATTGGGACTCCCTTGATTAGATTCAACCTCTCCGCTTTACTAAGAAGGCTCACAAGCACCTCACTGACTAAGATAAAGAGATATGGTGAAAGCGAATCGCCCTGCCTTAATCCTTTCCCCATCTTGACCGGCTTCAAGGGTGAACCATTTAGTAGTACTGAGATCGAAGCTGAAGTTACACAAGTCATGATCCATTTGATCCACTTCATACCAAAGCCCAACTTGATCAACACCTGTCTAAGAAAAGACCACTTGACCGAATCATATGCTTTCTGGAAATCTAATTTTAGCATGACACCAGGAGTTTTCTTCTTCTTCAACCACCCAATTGCCTCGTTTGATATCATAATGCCATCAAGGATTTGTCTGTCTTTAACAAAAGCGCTTTGAGATTCATCTATTAGAGGCCCAATAACTTGCTTAAGTCTGCTTGATAGAAGTTTTGCAATGATTTTGTACAAGGCTCCTACCATGCTTATCGGTCTAAAATCATCAATTGAGCTCGGGTTGTTGACTTTGGGTATCAGAGTCACCCATGTGATATTGATTGCTTTAGCCGTCTCACCCGTATCAAGGAAATGTAACACAAACTGATAAATATCCTCTTTCAACGAATCCCACATTTCGCTTATGAACTTGAAATTGAGACCGTCATACCCTGGTGCTTTATCAATTCCACAATCCCACACTGCAGCTTTCACTTCTTCTCTAGATGGAATGGATTCTAAGAATGCAGCTTGTTCAGCACTTAATTTCGTGTGGTCTCCAAGATCAAACTCTAACTCTGGTAGATCATCTTGCAAGAAGTGTTTAGCAAAGTATCTATTCACTTCACTCTTGAGGTTTTGGGCACCCGAAATCCTTCTCCCATCAATCTCCAAGCTAGTGATCTCCTTTCTCTTCTTTTTGATCATGGTATAGGCATGGAAGAATTTAGTATTGTGATCTCGAATACTAAACCCATAAGCTCTTGCCTTTTGTCTCCACATCCTCTCTCTTCTAATCATCCAAGTATGAAGATGATTTTGAGCAGCTTTCATTCTTGCATTCTCCATGTCATTCAAAGTTCTTGTTTCGGCTTGCTTTTGTAGATCATGAATCACCTCTTCAAGTTGATTAATTTTGGTATCCATACCTCCGAAATTTTCCTTGCTCCATCGCTTCACAGGACCCTTGAGTGTCTTGAATTTATTAACAATAGAAATGTCCTGTAGGTTGCTCCACTCTTCTTGTAGGAATTTCTTAAATTGTGGATTATGGAACCAACAGTCCAACATTCTAAAAGGTTTAGGACCCCAGTTTATTCTTTCATTCAGAGCCAGTAAAATAGGGTTGTGATCAGAAGCACCTCTTTTTAGCCCTTGAAGACGTAGCTCTAGGAAGGTAGTGAACCATTCATCAACACATAAGCATCTGTCAAGTCTACTCTGTGATCCATTCCTCCCCCACGTGAACCTCACCCCATGTAACGGTACATCAATAAGGTGAAGATCCTGTATCCACTCCAAAAAGTCCCTCATACTCGAATCGTATCTAAATTGGCCCAACCTTTCATTTGGATGCAAGACTTCATTGAAGTCACCCAACAACAAGAGTGGTTTATTAATGGATTGAGCAATCTGTGTTAGTGCCTCGTACACCCTTTTTCTATCATCTCTATTGCCGGGTCCATATACAATTCCCACACAACAATTGAAAGAGATGTCATTTATACATCCTTCGAGTACGATCCATCTATCATCTATGATTTTTCTTGACACAGTAAACAAAGTGGGATCCCATATTGTAATTATTCCACCACTATGAGTATCGGAAGCAAGCGACTCACACCATTCAAAATCATCCCTACCCCACATTCTTCTCACTCTCCTTGTGAACGAGTTTCGATGCTTTGTTTCTACCATTGCAAGAAAGGACACTTTATGTTTCTCCAATAACTTCTTGATGCTCATACACTTCTCCCCTTTACCAAGACCACGTACATTCCAAAACAACCCATTCATGATAAATATAGATAAACACCAAGATTAGACCAAAGAGTCATTACCTGCCTTCGCTTCGGATCTTCCCTTCAAGGGTTTGAATTCGTCTAGACTTTCGCAAAGTTGTTATCATTTTTCCATCATCTTTTGCAGACACATCAAGTCTTCTACCCACTCTCCACGTTTTCTGTGCTTCATCGGGGGTTCTCTGTGGTGTATCTTGGACTCTTAGAGGTTCAGGGATTGAGCAAGTTTGTCTTTTCGGTCTACCTCTTTGTCTTTTCTTTGGTGGACTGGCAATCCCTACACTTGAGGCTTCATCAGATTCCTTTTGCATATGCCTCTGTGTGTTTACAAAACAAGGGAGAGACCAGCAAGCTCTTTCCTCCACCAATAATATGGGGTCTGCCCAATTAGTAAACTATAGACTCCTCTCCTTGTCAGCTGATTCAGCAATAATAGGGTCAAAATATTGATTGTTCTGTGTTGTTTCATTATACTCCAAGCACTCCTTCTGACTTTCAAGATCATCAACCTCTTCACACTCCTTCTCAATGTTAGCAGCTGTTTCCTGTTCAATCTCATTCGATACACAGATGGCCTGCTGCCTGAAAGCATTTAGCCCATTCATGTCGTTCAACAGAGGTGCATTTTCTGGGTTAAGTGGAGCATTATCAGCTGCACCAGTTCGACCATCACAGCCCAAAACATCTCGCTGTTCTACCTGCTCTACTATAGTGGGAGTAACTTCGTCCTCATCTAGATCAACATTCTCATTCAACTGGTTTTTATTAAAATCCCTTTGGTAAGTTTCACAGACAAGTACTACACATGAACCCCCTTCCCATTGCAATGTAATTTCCTCCTCAATCTTCTTCATTTGTTTTGTTCTCAACAGGATTTTTGCCATCGTTAAACAATGGACACCATCAACTACATCATCCATTTTTATCACCTCACCCCAAATTCTTCCAATTTTCTCAACATTATCGAAACCCCAACACACCGGATTAATCCCCAAGCATTCAACCCAAACAAGTCTCTCCAAGAACTCTTCCTTTACTGTCTAACTACGTGCATTCATATACTCTTTTCGAAGTGGGGAAGTCTCTTCTAGGGCAAGTTTAAGGGCTTGGTCATTTTTAAAAAATATCACAATTTTAAACGGTGTAAGAGCCGAAATGTAATCAGCATTAAGCTTATATTCATCACAAATCTTCCCTATTTTCTCAACATCATAAGGCAGTTCCACATCAACAATAACAGCTAGGTTTAACCTACTAATCATGATAGGGTTGTGATTAACATTGATTACCTCAAAATTATTGCTGTTGTTAGGCGGCATCGAACCCGTGACCATTGGGTTATTCCCTCCTATATTGAGACTGATCTTTGTTCCACCGTTCACGTTGTTCCTCTGATCAGTTTCAATGTTTCTTCCAGCTTGAGCCTCCTGCCTTGCCCATCCTTTAGCTCTCCATACTTGATTAATGTCTTTGTTGTGTAGTCCTGAAAGAGGGTTTGCTTTGACTACATCCACGTAGCTTCTGGCGTCTCGAAGTGAGTCAGATATGCTTCGCAACTTTATCATCGGCTCCTTATGCTTCAGCATCTCTTTGTTTTTCTCCATAGGATTACCACCCTTTTCATATCTAGCAAAGGACACAGTAATTTTTTGGCCCTTCACTTCGTGCCCATTCAACTTCTCAATGGCAGCTTGTGCCTCTGTTCTTCTTCGGTACCGAACAAAACCAAAACTCATATTATTCTTCTTCCTGATTTTCTTTGATAAGAACACATCAAGTACTCTGCCAAATTCCGAGAAAACATCCTTCATCCACTCGTTTGACATACCCGTAGGTATGTTATCCACGAACAGGGAAACTGCAGCGGTAAAAGCACGACCCCCAGCCATCCGTGGTGGCTCCCGAGGACCACACCCCCACTGGGGGTGGGTAACCCCTCGATGACCAGACCGCCGGACAAAAGGGCGCCGATGAAAATTCCGGGTGCTGCTGTTGCCGTTGAAATTCGAATGCTGAAACCTTTGGTATTCCCTGTCGCCACTCCCTCACACTCTATCTCTAGACATGTTTTATATATATATATATATATATATATATATATATATATATATATATATATATATATATATATATATATATATATATATATATATATATATATATATATATATATATATATATATATATATATATATATATATATATATATATATATATATATATATATATATATATATATATATATATATATATATATATATATATATATATATATATATATATATATATATATATATATATATATATATATATATATATATATATATTTTGTCAATTGATTTGTATCATATACCAAAAAAATACATACAGAGGGGGGAAACCAAACGCTCGGTCTGTAAATTAACTGCAGACCAAGCCACCAAAAACGCTATCACTCACAACAAAAAGGGGAAGCGATAACCCAAAAACAACCAAAAAGCTACATAGATACAAGAATATCATTCATTCTACAGCTAATCCTCCCTGCAACTCTAAAAATAATAAGATCATACATCTCTTTCAGACTAAAGGTGCGATTCTCAAAAATTTTCCCATTTCGCTGTTTCCAGATGCAATAAATCATTTCTGTCCAGATAGCAACAATCAGCTTGGCTCTGTCGGTCTTCTTCTTATTGATCTTTGCCATGAAACCTATCTCAGCTTGGAAATCATTCATATCGAATCTATCATGGAGGAAACTGAAGATCTGGGTTCGAATGGCCTTTGCATTATGGCACTCAAACACAAGATGTTGGATCGATTCAATAGCACCATTACACAGAACACATTTATCATCGGTAGTATCGATCCATTTCTCAATGCGATCTTTCGTTGCAAGCCTATTTTGAATAGCTAGCCAGGTGATGAACTTTGCGCTTGGACTGGCATAGTTTTTTATCATGATGGTGCTCCATTCTACCCTAGGAATATCTGCCATCAGCCGATTATAAGCACCGCCAATAGAGAAGTTAGGATCGTTTATGAATTGATCCCACCCCCCTAATTTGTCGACCAGATAGTTGTGCTTGATGATCTTCTTGAAGACCCACGAGGCATGAATGGAAACACGAACCTGCCGAATATCTTGATTTCGCAAATAATGGCTATGCACCCATCTTACCCATAAATTGTCTTTTTTCCGAGCTAGGTTCCATAGATGCTTCAACAGGGCGGCCTTGTTCCACACGTGCATGTCTTTGAGATTCAGACCCCCTTTTGATAGGGGCAAAGTCATTTGATTCCAAGCCACAGTCGCTTTACGGGAAATACCCTCTTTACCTGTCCATATGAAGGATCTGCATATGCTTTCGACCATTTTAATCAACTTCTTCGGGAGGCAAAAGATTTGGGCCCAAAAGTTCTGGATGCCCCCTATAACACTGCGGACCAGCTGGATTCTCCCTGCGTATGACAAAAGACGCGAGGACCAGTAGCTAATACGACCCACAATTTTCTCCACGAGCGGACGACAATCCCTGGAATTGAGCTTTTTCGAGTAGAGCGGAACCCCCAAGTACCGGAAAGGGAAATTGCCTTCTGTCATTTGGAGGAAGTGTAAAAGCCTGTGCTTGGTCTGATCATCAACCCCCGAGAAGTAAACATTGCTTTTATTAACATTAGCTTCTAGACCTGAAGCTGTCGAAAACTTGCTGAAGGTGCTCATGTTACTCTGAATGGACATCTTATCAGCACGACAGAACATGAGGAGATCGTCTGCAAACAGTAAGTGGGTGATTTTCTCTTCTTTGCATTTGGGATGGTTATATATATATATGATCTTATTGGGTGAGACTAAAAGGGGATATAGTCATGACCGTGTCAAGCAATATATGTTCATCGGGCTTCCCTCGGCAGTGTGAGGATGCGAATAGAATGTGGATAGATATGGCAGAAACCATTCGAGAGGTGGCGAAAGAGACCTTTGGGGTGTCGTCGGGAAAATCGAAAGAATTCAAAGAGTCTTGGTGGTGGAACGTTGAAGTGGAGAGGAAGATAAAGGATAAAAACAAGAGATTTAGGGAACTTATGGCATGCACGGAGGGGTAGGATAGAGTAGAAAAAAGAGATGACTATAAAGCGGCAAAGTGGGCGGCAAATAAAGCGGTATTAGAGGCAAAAACGCAGGCTTATGAAGAGTTTTACTAGAGGCTAGACACCAAAGAGGGGGAAAAGAATATTTGTAAGTTTGCAAGGACAAGGGCCAAGCAGCAACAGGCTTTAGACGCGGTGAAATACATCAAAGATGAGGGAGGTCGTGTTCTCATGAAATAAGAGGACATTAAAAACAGATGGCGTCAGTATTTCTTCCACCTACTCAATGAGTCTGGGGGCCATGGGGGATGATGATCAACCTTTTGATGCCCAAAGACCACGTGAATCTGGGTCAATAGGTGATATTACCACTGAGGAAGTAAAACCAGCTCTCAAAAAGATGGGGAGAACAAAGGCAGTTGGTCCAGATAATATCCCGATTGAGGTATGGAGGGGGTTAGGAGAAGAGGGCATTAGTTGGCTGACTAGCCTCTTCAATGTTATCCTAAGGACACATAAGATGCCTGAAGAATGGAAGAACAACACTTTAATACCTCTATTTAAAATTAAAGGCGATGCGAAAATATGCGGAAACTATAGAGGTATAAAACTTCTAAGCCACATAATGAAATTGTAGGAAAGGGTGATCGAAAGGAGAATTAGACAGGAAACAGCGATTAGAGAGAACCAATTCGGTTTCATGCCCGGAAGGTCAACCATGGAGGCAATTCATGTTATAAGGAGGCTGATGGAAAAATACCGGGAGCAAAAGAAGGATCTGCATATGGTGTTCATCGACTTGGAGAAAGCATATGATAACATACCACGAGGTGTCATCTGGGATAGCTTAAAGGCCAAAGGTAACTCTTTAGTGTACGTTGAGGCTATAAGGGATATATATGACAAGGTGTCAACCAAAATCCAAACACCGGTGGGGATAAACGGAGCCTTTTTTGGTAAGAGTCGGATTGCACCAGGGCTCGTCTCTAAGTCCTTTCATTTTTGCGGTTATAATAGATGAGATTTCTATCATGGTGCATGCTTTTTGCGGACAATATTGTGCTGGTGGCCGAGATTAAAGAGGAGGTTAATAATAAATTAGCTGAGTGGAGAGAAGCTTTAGAAGGTAGAGGGTTGCGCATTAGTCGTATGAAGACCGAGCATTTGTGTTGTGACTTTAGTGGGACATCACCCGTAGGTGAGCCAGAGGTGTCCATTGGTGAAGATGTTGTTAAAAGTACGACCATGTACAAGTATTTGGGTTCGATCATCCAAAGGGATGGGGAGATTGACGGAGATGTAGCTCACCGTATCCAAGCGGGTTGCTCAAGTGGAGGGCAGCGACCTCGGTGCTTTGTGATAAGAAGTTCCCAAGTACGTTAAAGGGAAAATTTTACAGGATGGCAATCAAACCTGCTATGTTGTATGGGGCAGAATGTTGGCATGTGAAGAAGATTTTTGGGCATAAAATGGAAGTCACAGAAATGCGCATGTTGAGGTGGATGTGCGGGCACACATAGATGGATCGAATTAGGAACCAAGAGTTTAGAGACAAACTAGGGGTTGCTTCTATCTCTGAAAAATTGCGCGAAAGTAGATTGGGATGGTTTGGACATGTGCAACGAAAGACATTCGACGCCCCTGTTCGGAGGGTTGAAAGCATTATAATAGAGGGTAAGAGGAGTCGGGGAAGGCCTAAGACAACATGGGATGAGCAAATTAAAATTGACATGCACGAGTTGAACCTCTCTAAGGACCAGACTAGGGACAGGGGTATAGTTCGAGGCGTCTTATACATGTTTTAGATTACTGATTCCTTGAGAGTTCTTCTCCTCATCAATTCTCGAGCCGGGGGACTCCTTTTGGTCATGCTCTCCTTTATGGGTGTGAGTTGCCGCCGTCCTTCCCTCCCCAGACACTGTCTATAGTTCTCTATGGACGAGAAACACTGGGTAATGATGAGGAGGAGGAGGAGGAAGAATATCCAATTATAATTTCATTTTCCAAACACTATTTTAAAAGGACATAATATCATAAATAATATTCTCTCAAATTTAACTGCAATATAAATTCATCATTAAAACAATATTATAACTTAAAGTTATAACAAAAATAGTAATGGTATATAATATAATTTGAGTAATACGTATTCAAGTTCAATTATAATAAAAAAAATCATATATTTTAAGTAAATACATTATCACATAGCATATAATAGTAACGGGATAATTTTAATTAGATGTACATTACAAAATATTATAAAGGAAAGGAAAAAATGAATAATGGGTGTGAAGAGAAAATTGCATGTGTCATAAAATAAAAGAAAGAAAAAGAACTAATAATGAAGAAAAAAATGTCCTTAATTTATGATGGTGAAGGAAATATAAGTTAAGGAAAATGGAGAGGAAATTAATTAATTAGGATTAATTAAGTTTTTGACAAAAGAAATGATTAAGTTTTAAACTCATATTTTGATACCCGAAAATTGATGATTAAAATAATGCACCAACAAATTAATAAATGCTTTTAAGATTAAAATGAAGGGTTAAAAAAAATATAGGCCATGAAATGAGGAATATTAGTTGGCAGTTTGAAAAATGTAAAAACAAACCATCTTCAAATAAAAATAGTAAAATATATTTATTTTTAATTAGTAAATAATAATCCTCTATGAAAAACTATATGTATTAACATCATCGTAAAGTTGATGCGTGGTAGTTATTCAAAACTAACCACCAACAAATTATTTC
This sequence comes from Amaranthus palmeri, assembly GCA_019776075.1. NCBI lineage: Eukaryota > Viridiplantae > Streptophyta > Magnoliopsida > Caryophyllales > Amaranthaceae > Amaranthus > Amaranthus palmeri. The sequence goes on along the minus strand of JAAKBH010000666.1, from coordinate 129,239 downwards.
TTTTAAAAAATTAAGAAAAAGTTAAAAAAAACTTATTATGTTATTGTTTTAAGATTGTTTGTGTTATTGAAGAAGTTCAGGCTCCCCAACAAATTCATCGCGATTCTTGTTCCAAAACATTGTAAACATTGTTTTCGGTCGCACAGAGATGCACTTTATAAAAAATTAGAATTCATTTTTTTCTTCTATCTGTGTATCATCATTGCTCTCACGTAAGTTTTATTCTCCTTTTTTCCTTTTATCATCTCATTATTCTCCCTTTTTCATCTTTATAATTTCATTTTGTTTTAAATTATGTAGCAATAAAATTACATTGTTGTATGTTTTCAATATTATGGCTATGTTTCATCGTATAGGTTGTGTTCAAATGATTTTGAAAATCAAATTAATATTTTATGTTGAAAAGATGTAATAAGGTCGCATTTTAATTTATCTCATCTTGAGACATATATTTTCGATCAATATATAACATCATGATAATCACATCTTTTATATCACCATGATCATTTTTTATTCTTGCATTTTACTCAAAACCTAATGGTGTTAACATTATATTCTGGGAAATAATTCTTTTCATGCTTCCATTAGGCTAGTTGATTTATTCAAAAGGCTAAAGCTATTGATGAAAGATGTCAATGTTTTTCAGGTTGGCTGCAGATTATCTAGTTCGATTTAGAAGGTGAACTAAGAAAAAGCAGGTATTATAAGAAAAGAATGATAAAGTATTTGGTGGTGGCATTCCTCTTGATTGTGAGGGTCACAGCACAAAAGCATTCTAGGAATCCACCTCCTCCTAAATGGTTGACACTAAATGGTAAATTCCATTATTCAATTCAGTTTAATTTTCTTCCATAAAATGTTCTCATTCTGATACATTTTATGCTATTTTAAGACCATTTTAAGCGAATTGCAAATTCAAAAAGACAATTAGCATACTAAACTAAACAATAAGGTACTAATTTCAATATTGATGAGATTACAGGGCAACAACCTGCAGTTATAGCAAGGGGAGGGGTCTCAGGTTTATTTCCTGAGTCGACTAGAATTGCATACGACCTCGTGGCACAAGTGAGTGTACCTGATCCCGTTTACTATTGTGATCTACAATTCACCCAGGATAGTGTAGGCTTTTGCCATGCGGAGTTGCAACTTAACAATGACACCAATATCGCGAACATCTTTCCTCGAGGTGAAAAAACTTACAATGTTAACGGAAAAGATGTTCGAGGGTGGTTTGGTATAGATTATCCAGCTGATGCTATTTTATCTAATGTAACTTGTAAGTTTTACAAATAATATTTTTTGTGCTCTTCCTCCTCATCTATTTTTCTTTCTAATAATATGATTTTTCCAGCTTTTCAGAATGTTATGACTAGACCAAATGTGTTTGATGGTCAACAATTAATGGTAGCCACAGACTTGACTACTGTTACAAAAGAGCCTCCAAGCCTATGGTTCAATGTTCAGGTTAGCTTTCTTCCTTTTCTTTTTTGGAAAAGTTCAACGTACTGCTTCACTAGTTGTAGTATTGTAGCTATAAAAACAGCTACCAGCCTCAAAGCTATTAACACTGCTAACGGTTGTACGCTGAACTCGCCCTTTCTCAAATGCAAGAGCATTTGCCTGTCCTACAGTCTCGAAATTGATATGCATTTTCGGCACCTGGTTTTTGCAGTATGACTTGTTCTATAACCAACACAAAATCAGCCCAGCAGCATACTTGCAGAATACAAAACTTGGACGGGTTAGTTATATATCCTCTCCAGAGATCAACTTTTTAAAAAGCATGGTAAATAGAGTCGACAAGGCCCGCACCAAATTAATTTTGAGATTCCTAGAACCACAAGCAGTTGAGCCTACAACGAACCAGCCTTATAGTGAAGTATTGAAAAATCTGGCAGTCATAAAGCAATTTGCTTCGGGTATACTAGTGCCCAAGACATACATATGGCCAGTTAACAAGGAACAATATCTTTTAGCACCTACCACTCTTGTAGCTGATGCCCATAGAGAAGGCCTAGAAATATATGCATCTGATTTCGCCAACGATTTCCCCGGTAGCTATAACTACAGCTACGATCCAACTGCTGAGGTTTTGCAATTTATCGACAACGATCAGTTTTCTGTTGATGGTGTACTCACAGACTTCCCTTTTACAGCATCTGCAGCAACCGGTATGTGATTGTTGCAAATAATATTAAGGTTGAATGATCATTTCATCATATATCTCAAACGATGGAGTAGCATTCTTTCTTGATTTAATATGGGTTTTGGTTTCTTTGCAGCATGTCTAGCGCACCAGAAAAAAGCCACCAAACGTCCGAAAAGTGAGCATTCTATACTTGTGGTTTTATCTCTTTGAAGGTGTACTTGAAACAGAGAGAAGCAGAATTAATATGGGTTTTGGTTTCTAATTTCAGCCGCTTTGATTATTACTCATAATGGGGCTAGCGGAGACTACGCAGGGTGCACTGACCTTGCATATGATAAGGCGATCAGAGATGGGGCAGACGTGATTGATTGTTCAGTCCAAATGTCAAAGGATGGAGTAGCATTCTGCCTTGATTCAGCTGACCTTTTGGGAGATACTACTGCCATCACTAGCTTCATGTCTAGATCCTCTAACGTCCCTGAAATCCAGCCCAAAAACGGAATCTTTTCCTTTGATCTCACCTGGAGCGAAATCCAAAGTTTGAAACGTATACTTTCCCATAACATCCTTATCTTATGATATTTATCAACAATGTTTTGAGATTCTGAAGTTTTTGTTGAGTAGTAGCACTGAATATTGTATTCTTGTGATTTTAGCACAACTAACGAACCCTTTATCAAAAGACATGGGAGGTTTACCAAGAAATCCAGCTAACAAGGACAAGGGTAAATTCTTAACTCTTGCTGACTTTCTTGACTTGGCCAAGGCCAAAGCAGTTCCTGGAATTCTCGTCAACATATTGGTAAGTTCAAGTCCCAATTGTGTATAAGTCTGTTCATTTATTAGTTTCTCTGAGAAAACATAATCTGGCTTTCTGAGAGATCCTTAACGGTTTTGTTGATTTAACTAGAACGCACGCTTCCTAGCCTCAAAGAAAGGTCTTGACGTAGTAGGTGCTGTCACCAGTGCTTTAAGCAATGCCACATTAGATAAGCAGCCAACACAACAAGTTTTGATCCAATCAGATGATACCTCGGTGCTAGAAAAGTTTAAGGAATTCTCATCATTTCGAAGAGTTTATGCAATTAGGGACACTATAGGTGATGCCCCAAAGCCATCGCTGGATGAAATCAAGAAATTTGCTGATGCAGTTGATGTTCGAAGGTCCAGCATTTTGAAAAGCACAGCCTCTTTCTTTAGCAACTTTACCCGAGTTGTTGAAGAGATGCACGCAGCTAATCTATCAGTACATGTCTCCATTCTGTACAACGAGTACACCACCCTGGCATTTGATTTTTTTGATGATCCCATGCTAGAGCTTGCAACATTTGTCGAGGGAGCCAAGGTTGATGCAGTGGTCACTGAGTACCCAGCTACAGCTTATGCCTATTTCAGTAAGTAAAAAGCTCCTATCGTTTCTCCATAAGGTTGACGCTATTGCTAAAAATTAGGTTTTAAATTTATTTACGATACCAAAACCGATCTGATAGTTCTCTTGTGAATTTCGAAGGAACCCCATGCTCAGATCCAACATTAGAAAACTTGGACTTCCCACTAGCGCCAGCAGAACCAGGGCAACTGCTTTTCTTTGTTGTGCCAGAAGCGCTTCCACCAGCAGGAGCACCAGCACCAACACTTGACGCATCGAGTGTTGTGGACCCACCTCTACCTTCGGTTTCTAAGGGGGAAAATAACACAGCAGCTCAACCACCTGCAGATGAGAAGAAGAATTCTAGTGAGAGGAGCACCACCAGTCTGTGTCTCTCCTTTGTAGCATTGATCATGAGCTTGTTTCTAACGGTTCACTAATAACAGAATATACTTTTAGGATTTCACAAGGTTGTGTTGTAAATGTTGTCTCCGCTTTGAGGTCGTTACAAAAAATTAACTCCCATTGATAATTATCTCACAATAAACATCGTATTGTAACTCTCATTTTGATGGACAAAATATTTGAGTGTGAGTGGGATTTGTTTTTTCTGCTAACAGGGGACAGAGTATCCTGCAAAGAATATTCATTGTAATATTTTATGGCCCCATTTTATTGCAAATATATTGCCAAATACCATAGCCTTTCTTCTATCTCTATTATTTTTTATGGGGTTCCAAACCTCATCTTGAGGACTGACTTTGTTAAGGTTCGAAATGGGATCCAAAGATTACATGAATATGATTATGCAAGAGAAATTATAAAAATTGATATTTGAAAATATGTATCGAAATGCAATTAAATGCATTAAACCAGATTTCACTTGTGACTTTCTTAAACTTTAAGACAAGATTGGTAGATAAATATTCCATATTGCCCAAAGAATGCTTCCCACACTTCATTCAATTTCATGTCCGTGACATTCATGTGCCCACAAATTACTGTTTAGTTATGTAGATGCACAACCAATTTACCTTGCCTGGAATATTCCATGCAAAACTACACCCAATTTTGATTTTGTAAAAGACAAATTGAATAATCATCAGACATGAACGACAAATCGATCAAATTGTGAGAACTAAGCAGGCCATCATTGAATATCAAGGTTTGAAAGGGTGAATCGAGCAAATTTTGGAACTATACTAACCTGAAATATCATTGCCGCTCAATATGACAGATTGTTTCACAGCATTTACGACAGCAAATGATTTACTAAAAGATAATAAACAGATGTCGTAAATGAAAGCTCTAGTCACTTTTTCTTTATTTTTTTCCAGGATGTAAGCTCAGGAGGTAACAGAGCTTCGCTAGATGAAAGCACAGCTTGTGCAGTCAACTTTCCAAGCCAGCCGTGGTAAAGAAGACCTCTGGCGCCCAGACCACTAATTAACCAATATTTAGAAGGATAACAAGATTTTCCACCCACTACAAGATCATCAATACAACCCAAAAGAGGAAATGATCCTTGTGAAGTGAGAGGTGGCATCGCCCTAACACCTGCCTGTGCTCCTGCTACTGTCCAATTGCTTATCTGTGGATAAATCATACTTGTTTTAGGTAGAAGTTGTTGCAAAGTACTGGAGGCTTCTTCATAGGAGACACTAGAAGAGAAATTTTTGGATCCCCACTCCCATGTAGAGCCTAAATGTAAACTTCTAGGCCCCTGAACAGCAAGCCAAACATCAGAGAGGATTGAAGGGCTATATTCGCAATATTCTTCTCTGCATTACAAAACAAAGAGCAATATCATGACTACAACTCCCAAAATTATGTTAAAATTTAATTTAATAATAAGAGATAGTACGCTTTAATACTGATATGGATCTTTAGGCATAGTTTCGTTGCAGCTTTTACATAAATTACCATTCAGGAAACAAAGGAAAACTTAGTGAAGGAATTTCCCACTCACATGCAGCATACATGTAAGCCATGCAGACAAACGTCTTTAAGTTTATAAGCCACAGTACTCCTGTCAAGAATCTGCAGAACCAAATGTACACAAGCAAGAGAAAACACAGGAAAGACTGAAATTCGGTATTTTATTCACTATGTTACTGACTCAATACAAGGGCACATTCAAGACTCACTTAGCTCCCAAGAAAAAATGTCCAATTGTTACCCAAAGAATAGACAGCCCCTACAAACAATCTTAAGCCCTTATATATAGGACTTAGAGAGAATACAACAAAATAGATTTAACTACCAAAATTAACCAACAATTTTCTAATAAAGAATAGGCACCCCAATAACTCCTTCCCAGTTTATTTAACCCATGGTTACTCATGTACTATCTTCCTCGACGGCTATAAGTGTACTTGATGATTGGTCGATCTCCCAGATGTTTGCCACAGTGCTATGGTTTAGTGGAAGACTTGGTCACACTGGAAATTAGAGGAGCTAGGACGGGACGCATAAGAAGTAGTTTAGGATACCTGGAGACCATGTCTTAGCCTTGTTTTTCATTGTTCACCTTGAGTTTGCTCGAGCACGAGCGGTTGTGCATGCAGGAGTTTGATGAGTGCAATTATTTGCACTCATTGATGACATCTATACTCCTTTTTGGATGATGTTGTAGGACTATTTTGCATGGTTTTGATGTATAGTTGTATGATTTTACCTCATGAGCTTATTTGTAACATTTTGTGTTTTTAAGGTGAAATAGGAGATTTTATAGGTCCTATGAAGTCATAAGGTGAAAGCTTAGAGTAGTAGCCTAAGATCCCTACAAAGAGGTGAAAACAAGAGCCAAGAATTAGTAGCAAAAGCTACGAGTCGTTGTTAATACTACCTTTTCCACGACTCGTCGCCAATCCTGTAGAAGAGCAGCATCAGACAGTTGTCGCTTTCGCCTGACCAAAAACCGACGAGTCGTCGATAACCACTAAGAATGATCCTGTTATTTTATTTTTATTACTTGTTTGGTTATTAGTTAATTCAATAAAGTTGCAATTTTTATATTCAATTATTATTCTTTGTTGCATTGTTACTAGTTCTTATAAATTTGAACCATTCTTTTTTCATCAATGCCTAGAGGCATGATTAATGTTTAATTAAAACTTTCATGACTATTTCAATTTATTTCAATTTAATTATGGACTGAATGTGAAAACGTAATTAAAACAGTGCCAATTAACCCTGAATTAAATTGACTTTGTTAACCTAATCGATATAACAAGAGTTTAAGATTAGGAGTAACTTATTTTTCGGGAAAATTTTAGTTAAGTTCTTATTAATTTAATCAATGCAGCGAGAATCAGAGACGAAAATTAATAGGGCCTATATCTTATTAATTAATTGATAAAGCGAGAGCTTGAAATTAGCGTAGATCACTTTTATTTACGTTTTTGATCCACAATTTATAGATATCAAGTATTAATTGTTGTCCATATGAGAATTGGGCGATTCCCAACATCCTAGACCTTTTAATTATACAATTTGAACCCAATTTATTACAGTTTGAAGTAGTTTAGATATAAACTTCGATCACTAATTATTTTTCTTTCACTGTATGACATCTAGAATAGCGCAAATGTAATTAAACTAGCTTACTTGTGTTCGACTTTCCGCTACATGTACAACTTTGCACTTGCAATAAATAAAATTTCACTAGCAGTGCCCAAGTAACGACCTTAATGATAAGCAATGATGTCACAACACGGGCATCTCTAGTGTCAGAATAAGATAAGATGAACGATATAGATGTTTAAATGAGAACCATGACATACAAAGTGACCTATAGACCCTATTAAGCTTATAACTTAGAAAATTCGTTAAAACATGTCCAAACGTGGACATTTCGAAATTACCAAGTAAGATAAGGGGAATGATATTGAATTATAAACTCATAAATTTTCCAATTGAGGATCATATTGTCTACACTTAACATTACGGTAACAACCTTAAAGATAGGTAACCACCATTAGTGGTTGAATTGGGGTCATAGCAACAAGCCAACAATATTGAGGTCACCAATACTTTAAATCCAAATCATGGTAACTAGCATCTAAGAAGTTACTACATACTTTACTTGTCCTGCCAGTATTTTTCTAAGGACCTTTTGAAAATTGCAAAACGTAAGCACAACCCCGTTCCCAACTCCCTGCAAAACTCATGCAGAAGATTACATACTAATCGGTCATCCATTCTGAAATATTTATTTATAACTTAACTTCATACATGAAGGAATCATGCAACTGTAGGTGCGACAACCTTAAAGATAAGTAACCACCATCAGTGGTTTAAGTGGGGTCATACCAGCAAATATTGAAGTCACCAATATTTTAAAGGAAAAATTACCCTGAATAATACGACCTTTCACTAATTTTCCTACAATAATACGAACTTTCAATTAACCCTGAATAATACGAAGTTTACTCCCAATTTTCCGCTGGTATACCTTACCGGTTTGTGACCGGTAGAATAGGTGAAAGTTTCCCATTGAAAGAGTACATCATCCCTTCCATTTATGCAGATTTTGTTTACTTCATTTTCTTACTAAGTTTCATTTTTCACTTGTTACAAATTCTTCTACTTCTAATTTCTTTCTTACAAGCTTCTTCATTAATTTTTGTACTTCTTATAATTCCTTCTCATTTTTACCCCTTTTGCATTTTTAAAGGTAAATTCATTGATGTTGAATATGTATTCTCCTTTATTATCATCTCAATCTAGAACATCCCACAAAGATATTCTAACCCCACAACTCCATTTTTGAATTGCCCATTATACCAAAACTTCAATCTAATTAAATCACTAAGATTAGCCTAAAACCAAGCAAAAACGAAATTAAATCCAAATTAAATGAAAACCGAAATTGAACATATAAATGAACAAATTGAAATAATTGTCTATTTTAAAATCCTAATTTTCTGAGTACACAAAGTTTAGGAATAAATAATGCAATTGAGAAGAATAAACTTACCATAACATGTGGTTATGTAGCTTGAGTGAGTTTGAGTTATCTTCTTCATAAGTTTTCTTCGAAGGTTAAGTTGTAGGGTGTATGGATGAAGGAGAGAGAAGAGGCAGTTTGGGTTGCTGTATAGTTGAGCTAATTCAATTACTCAATAAAGTAATCCAAAACAGTGGTTAATTTTCTCAAAATAAAAAAAAATAATAAATCCTTCTAATTAGCCAGTCATAGGTAAAGAAGGATACCAAAGGAAAATTGGGAGTAAACTTCGTATTATTCAGGGTTAATTGAAAGTTCGTATTATTGTAGGGAAATTAGTGAAAGGTCGTATTATTCAGGGTAATTTTTCCTATTTTAAATCCAAATTATGGTAATTAGCATCTAACAAGTTACTACGTACTTTACTAGTCCTGTCACTCGTTTTCTAAGGACCTTTTGAAAATTGCAAAAAGTAAGCACAACCCCTTCCCAGCTCCCCACAAAACTCATGCAGCAAATTACATACTTACGGGTCATTCATTCTTGGAATATTTATTCATAACATACCTAAAGGAATCATGCAACTGTAGGTGCGCAACAATGCCTCTGCATGTTCTTAAAGGGAGTACTCCGGACAACTCAGCAATCATGTCAACTCTAGCACCAAGGCAAACTATCACAGCATCATATTCATCTGAATAAAAAAAAACTCAATCCCATCAGTACAAGCATAAAGTCAGCCTATCACTTTTCTTAAGATGGTAAGAGAAATAACCTCCCACTTCACATATTGAAGTTACAAGTTTCTTGTGTAGAGTTATTTTCTTGCCACAGTAACCAATTGATGACATTCTTTTCACTAAATTTTCACTTGCTTGGAAAAGTGCCTGGCCAAAGAAAAAAAAATAGAAGATCTTTAAGATAAGGACATGTCATATATATTAAGCATAAAAGTAAATTTCATCAAATGATCCTCAAACCTTCAGATAGTTCAGGGGATTGACATTCACAGCTTCAGGCATATAGTATGCAGTGTTCAAAGGTGTACATAAATTTGGTATGAGCTTTCTTGCTGCAATTTCATCAATGGTCTGTATTGGACAACTTGCTAAATAACTCAATGCATTCTGCACATAATGAACAAAACAATGTCATCAGAATGAAAAACAATCTCCTAACTACAATTCATTTTCGCAAATCAGTAAAGAGGTTTACCTCATTCATGACACAGAAAACCTTCTTATTCACAGCAGGTCTCAATATGCCCCTGAAGAAAAGCGCATAACATTAGATAACTAGTATAAGAATCTCATTACCATGAAATCAGCTTACGAATACATCAAATGAGAAGTCGAACATGGAATTCACTTGGGGGTAAAATTTAGCAAAGCAAAAGTATAACAGCATGCTTGGTACTGCATTAGGAGGGTCAATAAAAGGCAAACAAGAGAAAGGAAAGGAGAAAAAGGTTTTAATAAAGAAAACAAGTAAATGATAATTTTACTATAGGGGATGAGCTGGCGGTGATTTGAGGAGAAACAAAGAAAGGAAGCCAGAAGGGGAATGTAACAGTTAGCCATGATGATTGAGGCTTATAGTTGGTCCAGAGTTCAGATGTCCCCTGTTTTCTTACTATCACTACCTTACCATGTCAAAGAAATAACAAAGAACATAAAAGAACAGGATAAAGTAGACTGACGTTCTCCTAACAATAAGTCCATTAGTGTTGTGTTGACAGTGAGAAAGTCCATTAAATGCATCTTCTGCAACACTAAGAAGATTCAAAAATTCAGTCCAGCATTCTTCACCTCTCCATAAAAGTTTCACTGTCAGATGATGGTTGCTTTATCAGAATTCATTTAAATGAAAGTTTTAAAGGATTGACAAAACATAAAGTAAAGCGGGGTTTAAATACCTTTAGGGGAATAAGGGTGAACAAGGCCTCCAGCAACACCAGAAGCACCCCCACCAATTCCAACATCATCAAAAATGTCAACATGTAGTTTGAGTTCTTTAGGGCTTTGCTGCCAAGTGCCAACAGAAATAGTCCATAATTTTTACAATATAGGATTATAGGAGCAGAACAAGACAATGGGACATGGATTTTTATGACGATAAAGTTACATGAGAACCCATTTTGTAGAAAGGAAGAAAAATGTCATTAATGTCCCAATTTCAGTTCAAACTTTTGACAAGCAGTTGGTGCAATTTAGTGTCATAAATTACTCATACTAAAGCCAGGAAGCAGCAATGCATTTTGTATTCATTATTACTACACTTACTAGCATCAAATGTTGTAAGGAATGTGTCACAGGATAGGATAGCCGTTGAAATTGAACAAAAGGAAATTAAAAAAAAAAAAAAAAAAAAAAAAAAAAAAAAAAAAAAAAAAGACCACAATTAAGAAAAGAACAATTGGGAAAGTAAGAAATTACGGAGAGTAAATGCCAGGCCACGGATAAGCCAGCGAAACCAGCGCCAAGCACAGCACACCTACACAATTATGCAAACGTAAAACCATCAAACTTGCATTTGAATTTGGAATATAAATAGAAATAGAAATTGAAATAGCAATAGAAATTGAAATTGAAATTAAAATAGAAATTGAAGTTGAGACAGAAGCTAGATTACACTCAATCTCAAAAGGAAAAGAAAAACAGAAAGACATGCCTGAAGGAAGACGTAAAAGTGGGACGGACTGAAGAAGAAGAAGAGAAACGCGGAGAAGAAGCAGTATTAGTAATTGTACGGAAATGGGGAACAGGCTTAGGGTTAGGAAGCACAAGAAATGGAGAATGAGGTTGAAGTTGAAAGATAAGCCCCCATTTCATCATTTCAAAAATTCACAATTCACATCCTTCTGCTTCGTGTGTATTTGCACTTTGCAAGTTTGCACTGATGGGTGTTTGACATGAGGGATTTGCGGGAAGGAATGGGTATATTTTATTAAGATTCGGATTAATTACTAATTATATTCTCTGAATTTACTCAATTTCAAATAAAAAATAATAAATTTTGTTTTTTTACCGACTACAGTCTCCAACTTACCAAACATGACATCGAGACAGTCAAAACAGCCGAAAAATGGTAACAAATGGGGTTAAAATTGGGTGTTTTGGTTGTCTCGATGTCATGTTAGTTAAATTGGAGGCTGTAGTGGGTAAAAAAACAAAGTTTCCGACTATTTATTTGAAATTGGATCCTATTTGAAAATACGAGGACTAATGAGATACTACCACATAGACAACTTAACTTGTCAAATTGTTCAAACCTCAAACTTAACGGTCAATTAACGTTTTTCGATAAGTAGTAATCAGTTGCTGAGAAATATATCACATTAGGTAGTTTTTTTAAAAAAAAACATAAGGTAGATTTTGCAAATCGACGTATAAGATACTTTTTTATACTTTTTCCTTAATCTAATAATAAATTGATTTTATCATATTTGCTTAAATTTAGAATACACAGGTAGTAATAGTAATCATAGATATTTATCATATAAGCATAAGAATAAGAAGAAGAAAATTAGAATGATATGCTTCTATGAATAAATATAACTTCTTTTTGATTATCATTTATCAGTAAGTCTTGTTATCAACTATAAATACTTGATTAAATTTTACAATTGTTGAAATATGTGATAAGAATGTTGAAGTTTGTGATCACTAAATGGTTGAAGTTTGTGATCACTAAAATGTTGTATACTTATAACTGTTAAAGTCTTGTTATCAACTAAAATGTTTTAAATTCTTTGAACTGTTATTATTATTAAAAAAAATTTGCTTATTTAAACTACTCCTATTTGTTATCTATACTTGTAACTGTTCATATCAATTTTTGTATTCTCTAACTATCATTTTACTTTTATAAAAATTATAACTACGCGATGAAAAAAGGAAATTAAACTTGATAAATATAATTTATACTTGCAATTTTAGTTTTAAAATCATAATTTTTTTATATTTTAATTTAAAAAACTCCGTGTATGCACGGATTCTTATACTAGTATGTTATAATATCTCTACATTACACCAAAATCTATCTACTTTGCAGTATAAGTATAGCTTGAGGCCTTAGCCACTATCTAACAATTTATCATGATAAATGATAATTTCATAATCACATATTTCTCTTGCAGTTAGGGGTGTGCAAAATAAGACTGGACCGGCGATCCGGACCGGAACCGGCTAAGAGGAGTAATATTTACAAGTATTATGTATATATTTATTTTAAGGACTTAAAAATATTTTTTTTACAACACAAAATTTTAAAGGGATATCATCTACATTCAGGGGAAGGAGAGGTTCGAAGATGAATTCCATTGATGTCGAAGGTAGTGACCTGTGATAGGACGGTGTACAAAAAGCCGTTGGAAGAGATTAAGTCCTTAAATGAAGATCGATCGCGAGTCCCTGATTCAGCCATTGAAATTCTTCGACAGCAGTTTATTCATGGTCTTTAAATGGCAAGCTAAACTAATTTAAATATGTTAATTTTATAATAATTAATTTGCTAAATTATTTTAAAATATTTTATTTTTCAATTTATTTTTTGTCTAAAAAAATATTTCCCGTCTAACCGGTCCAAACCCGGACCGGAAGAATTCCGGGTTAGAACGAGACCGGTTCGGTCTCCGGCCTTATATTTTTTGGGATTTCGGTCTTTCGGTACAACCGGTTCCGGTCCAGGTTAGGACCGATGAACACTCCTACTTGCAGTGGATCTGTTGAGAGGTCGCCTCTCAAAGAGCCAAATCCCAGTCCAATAATTAAAACATCTATTACGTGCATGCATTTCACAAAACATCTACTATTATTTTTATTAGGTATTTTGTATACTGAATTAGACATATAAACACCTATATCATGTAATATAAACTCTTGTACTAAACAACACAAACGCCTACAACACATAACATTAACTGCTACAGTATATAACATAAATAGATACACCAAATAACCTAAATATCTACGACGCTTAACAAAATTACCTACAACTATAATAACACATTTTTTTCTTAAAAATATTTTCAGAAATTTTAAAAGTTTTAAAATAAATAAATTTAATTTAAAAAAAATCTGAAAAAACGATTTTCAAAAGCTATTCACGGTTAGTTATTTCTCTCAACCTCCATCTCAACTTCCCTCCCATTATCTCTCACTACTCTTTAACTTAGCACAAATAACTACCTCACTTTATGCTATAAATTAAACATTTACCCAGACATTATTCATCTATCATTCCTCACAAAGCTCTTCCTCTACAAATTACTCTCTATTCTCTTTTTGTTCAAAGAGAAAGACAAATACTTTCAATCAAAAGAAGACAGAAATTTGATATCAAAGGTATGAATCTCATTAATTGTAAGGTGTTTTATCCCTTTTCTAATCTGAAAAATTTAAGAAAAATAGAAGTACATAAAAATATGGTTCTGACCATTCCGGCAAGATGAGGACCACCGGGATGCTGCCGGCGTGAGACGGCCGTCACCAGCGCCTCTGGCCAGCAGCCACACCGCCTGTCTTCTTCTTCCTTCTTCTTTCTTTCTCTCTCTTCTTTTCTCCTTCTCTCTCTCTTTCCCTCTTTCTCTGGTTTTCGTAAGAACGGGTTTTGGTACCCATTTTAGTTGATGACATTTCTTACTTGTTTTTCTTTATTTTCCTTTTCTTTTTTTTAAATCCTTTGAAATTATTATTTCCTTTTTCTTTTTATTTATATTTTTTAATTATTATTAGGAAAAATTACCTAGAATAATCCAAACTATTCACGATTTTCCTACAATAATCCCAACTATTGATTAACCATGAATAATCCCAACTTTGAGGGGCATTTTCCTAGAGTAAACCCGGTGACCGGATGACTTGCTATAGTAAGTTTTATTTTTTTTTAAAAAAAAAGATAAATTTAAAAAAATGTCAAAAAAAAATGTTAAAAAAATGTTCATAAAAAATTTATGATTTTTTTATTATTTAGAATTTTTTATGTAAATTTTCAAAAATATTTTCTAATTTTAAATTAATATTTAATTTATTTTTTTGGTGAATTACCTACTATAGCAAGTCATCGGGTTACCAAAGTTTACTCTAGGAAAATACCCCTCAAAGTTGGGATTATTCATGGTTAATCAATAGTTGGGATTATTGTAGGAAAATCATGAATAGTTTGGATTATTCTAGGTAATTTTTCCTTATTATTATTTAAACTTTTTTTTTCTGTTTTTCGTGGGTTGGGTTTTATACCCATTTCATGACATTTCATCTTTCTACTCCTTTTCATTATTTTATTTAATCTTTTTAGTTTATTATTTAAGATTTGTCATGTTTCCAAAAGTTATTCTTCCATCTTTAATTTTTTTAAAAGTTTAAATTGTCATTTTAAAATTTGTCTTTTTAAATAGGGTTTTTTGTGAATTACAGCCTCAAAGTTTAGTCGTTTTGTGAATTACAGCCGCAAAGTTTTTTTTATGAATTACAGACACCAAGTTTTGAAAGTGACCACCATTACAGCCAGATGACCGGTTATGACCGTTGACCAGCCATTTTACCTTTGACTTTTCTTTTTTCTTATTTTAACTTTTTTTTTGAGTTTTTTTTAATCTTTTCCTTTTTTTTAAATTTAATTTCTCCATCCTCCTCCATCTTCATCCTCTTCCATCTTCATCCTCTTCCTCCTTCTCCACCATGTTCATCCTCTTCCTTTTTTTTTAAATTTTACCTTTGATTTTTTTTTTGGAAAAATTACCCAGAATAATCCCAACTATCATCGATTTTCCTACAATAATCTCAACTATCAATTAACCATGAATAATCCCATCTATCGTATCGGTTTTCCCGGAGTGCTATTGGATGACCTTTGACCGGTTCCTAATAATTTATTTAATTTTCTTTTTTTTTTTGTTTGCTTTTTTAAAAAAAAAAACCCAAAAGCTTTCCTAATCACTCCAGTAGCCATTATCCTAACTAAAGCTTTGTAACTCCACTATACCCATTGTATCGGTTTTCCAGTAGCTCTTTCTTCAATCAAATTGCTCCTTCTTCAATCAAATTGTTCCTTCTTCACCTGCATTTGAAGACGACGCTGGGTAATTCACAAATTCATACTGATTTTCGACCTTAATTCCAACAGCAATTAATGGTAAGTGTACTTAATGTTTGACAAAATTAATTTAGGGTTTCAAATTTCCCCTTTTCATTTCCAATTATACATTCTAAATTTTATTTTTTTGGGAAATTATCAATGGTGCCCCCTGTGTTTTTGCCTTTTATCAATGGTTTACAATCTTTTTTTTTTCCAATAGCACCCCTGAGGTTCAGACAAAGTCACAACCGTGACACTTTTGGTAGTTTTTCTGTTATGTTGACGTTAAGTTTAGTTTTTAACTCAACCATGGTTAATGTATCATGTTTATATACCATGTTTGCTTCTTCTTCATTTGCATTTCAGAAAAACGATAATCATCCTTCTTCTCTCTTAGCTTCTTCTCTCTCCTTCCATCCATGGCTGCTACCTCATCCAAGAACTCTTCTTTTTGCGGAGGTGTACTCCGGTACCTCCAAAAGACACCAGGCCATTCCTAGGGTCGAAGCTGGTGATAGCTGGGTACGGTTGAAGAAATGCGACTGTGATCCCTCCAAATTTTATGATGTTAGGGTTTCGGGTTCAGTGACAAATCTTGGAAGAATCTACTACAAATGCATATCTTGTCAAGCATTCGAGTGGGGATATTCTTATGATTTGAAGGAAAATCTTCATGAAGCTACACTTGCAGATGCTCAAGGTCCTGCTCCTGATACCATTAATATGGAAGAATTAAGGGAACTGAAAGCTACTGTTTTAGGGTTGTCTGATAAGGTTGATGGATTAGTTAGGGTTGCTGATTTCATGAAGTATGTTGTAATTATTTTGTTGTTATTGTTGGTTATGGCTTTTATTAAGCCCTAAATTATGTATCTTTTTCAATTAGGGCTATTATTAAGCCCTAAATTATGTAATGTTGTATGAATTATTAAGCACTTGACATGAAAGCCTCACATTCACCTACACTTGACATGAAAGCCCTACATGACCTACTATCATTACACAATTGTTGCACTCTCTTCACAATGTTTGGACACACTTTGTCCCAAGCCTCACATTTTTGCCTCCTAGTTGCCAACCTAACCATTGTGACCCTCCTAATCCCCTCTAACAAAGTTAACACTGGCTTGCACCTATCAGTTCCTAGGGTTGCATTAAAAGATTCAACAAAATTAGTCTTGTTCATGTCACACTTCAAGTTTATATCAAATTTATGCTTTGTCCACCTTTCTTGTGGACCCAACTCAGCTAGCCATGCCCTTGCTGCTTTATTTTCCTTGTCAAGCTCCTTCATAGCCTTTCCAAATGTGAATGTGGAGAAAGCCCCACATGCCAACCAGAATAGCTGCCACAACTTTGGACCAGGAAACACCTTCTTCCAATTGGCACTAAGGTGCTTGCAACAATACCTCCTTTGCACCTTAGGCCATAAATCAGTTATGGCTTTATCAATGCCCTGTATTTGCACAATAAGTTGTGTTAGTCAAAAAAACAAACAAAAACAAAAAAATTGATTGGAAAAGTAGTATATACCTTCTGCCTGTCTGAGATGATGCACCAATTGTCTCCTCTTTGACTTTGTTCAAGGGCATGTTTGAGATGCCATATGAAAAACTTCCAACTTTCTTCATCCTCACTTGATACAATAGCCCATGCTATTGGAAAAATTTCATTATTCCCATCTAGGGCAATTGCAGATAACAACACTCCTCCATAATTCCCCTTAAGATGACACCCATCAACCCCTATCAAACTCCTACACCCAGCAAAAAGGCCATCCAATGATGCCTTGAACGAAATGAAAATGCTCTTAAAAACCAAAGGATACTCAGGATGAGTATTGGGATACCAAGCACAGTTGGCATGAGAACCTTCATTAGTTTCCTTGATGATTTCACAATAAGATGGGAGAAAACCATATGATGTATCATGTCCCCCATTGATGATATTCAAAGCCATGTTTCTAACTCTGTACAACCCAGCTTGAGCCATCTCAACACCATATCTGGACCACAACAACTCATTCAAGGCTTTACCTGGGATGTCATTGTTAGCCCTGATATCTTCAAGCAGTGCATTGCATGCCCATTTAACAGTGACCATACTGTTTTTTGTTTCTAGTCCCAAACATGTATGCTCAGAATTTGTAATTTTTTTGATTGCCCAAGTAATACCATCAGGGAGAATAGATGCATGTAACCTCCAATCACAATTAGCATCACTACATCTAGCTGTATACCTACGCTTATCAGACTTATCAATCACTAAAGAAAACCCAGACTGAATGCAATAATTCCTAATCACATCTTTCATGTGTTGCCTATCAGTAAACAGCTGCCACTCTCTAATTTGTATGTTGCCAAATGTGCTTTCTTCAAACAATTGTCCATTCCTATACAACTTATTCAAGTAATTATCAAATGTATCACAATGATCATCCCACACTGGACCATCATAAGGGTCAAATGAATCCTCAACAACATCAATATCCTCAACTGCAATCTCCTCCTCACTGTCAATCAGTGACACACTGTCACTCTCACTCTCACTTGTGTGCACTGATGGAATAAAGGATTCATCCTCACTCTCTGAAGGTATGTGTCCAGAAGTAGATGCAACACCTTCTTTTTCTTTAGTCAATTCAACTAGCCTTGGAGACCTTCTAGTAACCACTTGCTTTATACCCTTCCTCCTCAAAGTACTCTTAGGAATTCTTTTGGTTATAGTTGTCTTTGGTGTTTTGGTTGGGGTTTGTTTAGGTTGGGGTTTGGGTTGGGGTTCTTTTGGTTGGCTTCTTGGGGGTTGGTTCCTCCTCACAGTTTTTTTGTTTGATTGCATGGGGGATTTGGTTGGGGTTCTTTTGGTTGGGGTTTTTTTGGTTGGGGTTCTTTTGGTTGGCTTCTTGGGGGTTGGTTCCTCCTCAATGTTACCCTCCTCAATCTCCTCCTGTACTTCTTCATTCATCTCATTCAAAAACTTCGCGTTTTCAAGAATGACATCATTGATGTCACCAGGAGATGGTGGACTCTCCAACACTATGGTCTCCACTGGTTTCTTCCTAGGTCTTAGGACAGGAAGTATGGGTCTCCAGTAGCCCTTCTTTTTGTTTGGTGTCTTAGGCTTCACATTCTGTACAGGGGTTGGAATGGGATCAGGATCATCAAGCTGTGTTGGGGTTGGAAGGGGGTCAACATCATCAGCCGGTAATGGGGTTGGAATGGGATCAGGTTCAACAGGCAGTGTTGGGGTTGGAAGGGGGTCAGGTTCATCAACATGCTCATCAACTATAACATCATCAAGAACCACATCATCAACAGCCATATCATCAACTACAACATCATCAACAGCCATATCATCAAGTACCACATCATCAACAGCCATATCATCAACATGCTCATCAATATCATCAACTACCATTTCATCAACTTGCACACCAACATCATCATCAACATGTTCATCAAAACTAGTGAGGTTTAAAGGATCATCAACATGTTCATCAAGTCCAGTGAGGTTTAAATCATCATCAACATTTACATTCAACTTCTCTTGGGGTAGACTAGGGGTTGGAATTATCATCACAACATCATCATCATCCCCATCATCAGATGACACAGGTTTATTCCTAGCCATTTCAGCTTCCAACTCTTTCTTCCTTGCATTTTCCTTAAGGGTTTCCCTAAGTCTCCTAGCATTATCTAACAATACACTACGTTTTGATTCTCCAACTTTGATCACAATAGTTTCAACTCCTCTATTCCTACTAAACATCTCAACCAGTGTCTTATCATCAACAATCTGAATGTTTTTCTTCTTATACACATAACTGAAACTAGGATGCTTAGGCATCAAATGACCCATAGACTCTGCTTTGTCCCAATAGTCTATGATCATGTCAAGCAAGTTTACTAAGTCTACATCCTCAATAAAAACTTCAGTCTCAGTACCCTTATATACAAACTTCAACAACACACAGTCATCCATTTACAATCTATCAACAAAAAAACCAAAAAAAAACCATCAACATTCATAAATTGCACCCAACTTTCAAAATTCAAAAAACCCCTAATTTCTAGGGTTTACTGTTACATAAAAACAACCAGAACATCAACAAAAACCATAATTCAACGAAAAAACCCTAAAACTACCACATTTAACGAACAAAATGACCGAAATATTCTACCATTACAGTCGACATTTAGGGCACAAAACAACAAAGAACATGTAGTTGCATGTACAGAAAGAAAAGTTAGGGCAAATCGAGTACTTACCAGCATCAAATCAAGCAGCACAGATGAAGAAATTCCACAAAAATGGCGTCAAGCAAGGAGTTGAAGATGATGATGAAGACCAGAGAGAAATGTCGAGGAGGGAAAAACAGGAGCCAAACTCATTGTGTTAAACATATACAAACCATGGTTTGTTTTTTAAAAAACTTAACGGCAACTTAACGGAAAATCGTTAAAAGTGTCACGGCGTGAGTTAACGTCAAACCTCAGGGGTGCTATTGGAAAAAAAAGATTGTAGACCATTGATAAAAGGTAAAAACACAGGGGCACCATTGATAATTTCCCTATTTTTTTCTTGTTTTGATCTATGCTAGGCTAATCTCTTTGATTCTTTTACAATAAAATGGTGGTTTGGTGGGGTGTTTAAAAGAACAAAGATTGAATTAGAGTATGTGGGTGGTATGTGTAAATCAATGAGTATAGAACCTGATAAGTTATCTTGGTTTGAACTTAAGGGGATAGTTGAGGAAGACATTGGTGTCAAGTCTCCATTCACCTTGTACTACTTGGACCCTAAGGCAATGAATTTTGTGGAAGGGTTGAAGAAACTAATCAATGATGTTTCTGTAAGTGAAATGGGTAGTCTTGGTACTGATTTTAGGGCTGTAGATGTATATGTAGTTGATGTTAAAGATGATGACAATTTGTCTTTGGAATTGAAAAAAGTAGGCAGTATTGTAGGTAAAGCACATGGCTTTGTGGGTGAGAGGAAGAAATTAACACCTAGGAAAGCACATAAAGGTACATGTGAGACAAGTGGTCCCCAAGACCTCATTAACAAACCCAACCCACCAAACATTTCAGATATTTATAATGAATCTGAAAACCAAAGTTGCTTTCATAACACCCCAAATAGCCCCACAAACTCACACCTTGAAAAGAATTATAAGGTAATCCCCATTGAACAAGGTTTATCAGAAGATGAGCTAGATTTTACTTATGATTGGTATGAGACTTGGTCTGGTAAAATTGCATCTGGTGAGATAAATTAAGGTGAAAAGAAGCTTCTGAAGATGAAGATGATAGCACAGATCTAGACTATTTGCTTTTAGATTAGGATAACACTGAAGAAGATGAGTCAATTGACCTTGTTTTGAGTGAGGACTTGTCAGTGGAGGAGGATGAAGGTGCTGTTCAATCAAATTTGATGATTGGTGATTGTTCTTTGAATGATGTTTTGTCTGAATATGAAAATAGTGATGATGAAATTGCCATACCAACTGTAGTAAATAATAAGACAGATTTTAGGAGGTTTAAATGGTGTGTTGGAATTGTTTTTGGTAATCATCTTGAATTTAGACAAGCTGTAACTAGATATGCTATTGCTCAAGGAAGGAATCTTAAAATTTGTGCAAGTGATAAAAAGAGATTGCAAAGACTTGGAGTAAGATGTGTTGCAGGGTGTCCATTTAGGATTTTTGCTAAATGGGATAGAAAGATTGCTTCATATGTTGTGAAATCAGTGGATGGTAACCATACTTGTCAAAGGAATATGGATTCAAACATACAATTCAAGGCTTTCTGGTGTGCGGATGAGCTACTTGATGTGTTCAAAAGTAGACCACACATACCATCATCTGAAATTGTAGACATTGTGAGGAAGAATTACAGGATAATAATTACAAGGGGTTTTGCATATAAGATTAAATATGCTGCTCATAGAAAGCTACATGGTTCGATGAAGCAACACTACTCTAAGCTAATGAGCTACTTGGAAGCATTGAAACAAAGTAGCCCAACTAGTCATTTTACAATTGTCACCGATGAGAGCACAAAACCACCTACATTTCAAAGAATGTTTGTTTGTTTTGAAGGTTTAAAAGAAGCTTAGGTTAAAGGGTGTAAGAAGGTATTGTGTATTGATGGATGTTTTATTAAAACCTTCTTAGGTGGCATGTTATTGCATTGAGTGCAGTTGGAAGGGATCCAAATGAGCAAATGTATCCCTTGGCATGGGCTGTGGTTGAAGGTGAGAATAATGACTCTTGGCAATGGTTTTTATCTGAACTTAAAAAAGTTGTTCCACATGACAACGGCACTGGATGGACGGTGATTTCCGATGAACATCAGGTATGATTTTAATCTATTTTATTTGATGTTTTGAGCTGGTTTAACTGGTGTGTACTGTTATGAGTATGCAATGGACAATTTGTGCGTGGTCTCTTTTTGCTGTGTACTGTTATGAGTATGCTTGAGGTGCTGTTATGAGTATGCTGACTGCTTGCTAACTGTTGATAGAGGGCTGTTGTACAGAAGCTGCTTTGTTGCTACTGTTTTTTTTATGCTACTGTTTTTGGTACTGTTTTTTTATGCTTTGTTGGTACTGTTTTTTTATGCTGAGTATGCTACTGTTTTTTTTATGCTAATGTACAGAAGCTGTTTGTTGCTGCTGTACAGAAGCCATTGCCTGATGAACTTAAAATAGCTACTGTAAAATAGCTATTGTTTTATGCTAATGAAATACTAATGAAATACTACTGTTTTGATATTTTAATGGTCTTAATACTCCTTACAAGTGAAATACTAATGGTCTTAATACTACTATTTTGATATTTTAACAATGATCTTAATACTACACAGAGCATATTAAGGGCTGTGGGAGATGAACTTCCAAATGCGGAACATAGGCATTGTGCGAGACACATATATGCTAATTGGAACAAAAGCTTCAAGGGTGAGGAGATGAAGCTACTATTTTGGAGGTGTGCGAAGGCCTATAATGAAGCAGATTTCAATGATGGAATTACAGAAATGGAGAAAGTAAACCCAGCTGCTGCTCAAGCATTTAAATTGGCTAATCCTCGTTTATTTTGTCGAGCGTATGTGAAGGTGGATACAAAGTGCGATGTGATATTGAGCAACATGGCCGAAACTTTTAACAATTACATCATGCATGCTCGATCAAAACATTTAATTGATATGCTTGATGATATTAGAACAATGCTAATGAAGAGGATAGCTACAAAGAGGGAACAATGTGCAAGCAAGTGGAGTAGATTGTTATGTCCCAAAGTACAAGCTATTTTGGATAAAGAGAAAGAAGAGGCATCTAATTGCACTGTTCTTCCATCTACTGCTACAATATTTCAAGTTTCTCATCACATTGACGTATTAGAGGTGGACATAGAAAAAAAAAACATGTACGTGCAGGAAATGGGATCTTAAAGGGATTCCTTGTTGTCATGCTGTTGCCTCAATTAGTTACCTACATAAAGATGTCGAGTCATTCGTGGATGAATGTTACACTAAAGATGCATACACAAGGGCTTATACAGGTAGCATAGCTCCTTGCATTGGAGAACGTCATTGGCCTAAAATTGAAGTGGCCATTGATCCACCCCCATCAAAATCGGTCTTGGAAGACCAAGAAAGTCCCGAATCAAAAGTGCTCATGAGGACCCAAAGAAACCAGGGAAACTAACACGACATGGCACACAGATGAGTTGTAGCATTTGTAAATCCACTTCACATAATAAACGAAAGTGTCCAGAAAAGGGTAAAGTCATTGACCCTACACCACCACCAATGAAGAGAGGAAGAGGAAGACCAAGAAAAGATGTTAATGCAGTGAACCCAGAGTCACAACCATGTCAACCAGCCCATCATCAACTAACTGCGCATCCTGGGGCAATAGGTAGAGGCGGGAGAAGGATCCAAACAGGGCAAGGGAGCAAAGTTGGCAATCCAACTAGTTCACTTACAAATGCAGAATCGGTAAATTACTTAAACTTTATTAATATTACGTATCAACTTAATTAAAGTTCAGTCAACCTAATAATTGTGTTGTTTTTTAACAGGGCAAACGTAAAAGAGGAAGGTCAAGCAAGGGAAGCCAGAGTCATTTGGACATAATCTCAACTCAAGCATCAACAAGCAAGCAATGAAGAATCTTTATTAATATAGATATTAATAGTTAGTATTATAGCACTTAAGATCTTTTGTAAACAATGAAACATATGTAACATGAATGTTTAGTAATGACTTAAGTGTTGCTTTTGTGAACCTTTATATTTTGTCAAACATTTAACTAAGTTAGTGATATTTTGTCAATGTAATGGAATATGCACATGGCATTGGTATTTTGCCAAATATTTTGTAAAGGATTATATATGGAAATGGGATCTAATTTCATTACACCAAATGTCTTACATTATAGTAGAATTTTCATTACATTGTACTAATCAAGTTAACATAAATAAGAAGATTACAAATAATAACCATGATGCAACAAGCACAAATCCTAAAGCTTTTGTTGCATTTATTTGTTTAGCAAGTTCAATCTTCAACAAAGCTTTACTCTCTTTCAATTTTTGTTTCTTCATCTTCAATTTGTCAATTTTCTCAAGTAAAATAGCATTTTGTTCTTCCAAACTATATGCTCCTTCAATGGCTTCCGACTTGATTACATCATCCTCCCACTTGAAAAATTTGCAATTTAAGTCCTAGAAAAAAAAATACAATCAAAATTAGCTAAACTAAATTACTTTTACCACAATAAATCAAAATTAGCTAAACTAAACCAACTTACAGGCCAAAGACCACAACCATAAAATCGATGCCCAACTCTAGAACCTTTTCTCGCCGTTTGCAATTTTGCTAGAACACCATGTTCACATTTAGGGCTTTCCCTTGCAATTGACCTTCTTGATGTTGAAGATTGAGATGTGGTTATGCTCTTCATAGCATGATATAGATGGGAAAAAATTAATTAGAGAAGATTGAGATGTGGTTATGCTTGGGTTTGTATTTTAATGGAGGAGAGAGAAGTGTTAGATGAAGTTGGAGAGATGATGGAGATGATGCTGCTGGAAAACAGATGGTAAGCAACGGTTACTTACCGGTTCAATATGTGAAAAATAGTTTAACAACACTCCAGGAAAACTGATGGAATAGTTGGGATTATTCATGGTTAATTGATAGTTGGGATTATTGTAGGAAAATCAATAATAGTTGGGATTATTCTGGGTAATTTTCCCTTTTTTTATTGAGTTTTTCATATAATTTTTTTCCCCATTTTCTCTCCTCCCCCAATTACTCATTCATCCTCTTCATCCCATTTTTCCATAAACTTTCTAGGTTGATTTTTTAAATTGACCCAAATCTTCCATTTAATTAATTTGGTGATTAATTTCTCCATCCTCTTCCTCCCTCTTTTCCACCATGGTCATCCTCTTCCTTTTTTTTTTCTGATTTTGATTTTTTGTGAGTTTTTTTTTTAGTTTTTTATTTAATTTTTTTTCTCATTTTCTCTCCTTCTCCCCCAATTACTCATTCATTTTCTTCATCCCTTTTCTCCATAAACTTTCTGGATTAATTTTTTAAATTGACCAAAATCTTTCATTCAATTAATTTGGTGATTAATAATTGCAGCACTGGTGTAGAAGATCCTCCACCTCCATTCAAACCTCCTCCTTTCTTTTTTACTAAAATTGTAATTTTGAATTTGTAGTTTTGAATCACAGATGATGTTGATGAAGATGGTGAACAACCCCTTTTCCTTATTTTAGTAGCATCCCCTATTATTCTTTCCATTTTTGGAAATACCCAGAAAGATAAAGCTTAATTGCAACTTTAAAATGTTGAAATCAATCCATTTAGAATCTAAAAGGAGTAAAAGTTGAGAACTTCACTTGGGATTTGAAGAAGTGTAACCTAGAAAAATTGAATTTCAATTGCAACTCAAAATGTTGAAATTATACAATTTCTGAACCTAAAACAAAGCAAGATGATACTTTTACTAAAACAGTAAAATGGGGCAAACATTAGGAAGAATTGACAATTGGGTATAGTGAGGAATGTGAAATTAAGTTCAAAAAATTAAGCTTTTTAATGTGCAACAATGGAGGTGGAGGGAGAATGAGTAATTGGGGGAGAAGGAGAGAAAATGGGGAAAAAAATTAAATGAAAAACTCAAAAAAAAACTCAAAAAAAAAAATAAAATCAGAAAAAAAAGGAAGAGGATGAACATTGTGGAGAAGAAGGAGAAAGAGGATGAAGAGAATGGAGAAATTAGATTTAAAAAAAAAGGAAAAAAAAACTAAAAAAAAGTTAAAATGAGAAAAAAGAAAAGTCAAAGGTAAAATGGCTGGTCAACGGTCATAACCGGTCATCTGGCCGTAATGGTGGTCACTTTCAAAAAATGGTGGCTGTAATTCATAAAAAAAAAACTTTGCGGCTGTAATTCACAAAATGACTAAACTTTAAGGCAGTAATTCACAAAAAACCCTTTTAAATAAATTACATTTTAACCGAAAGTCTTTTAATTTATTTATTTCGTTTGGGTTGATTCGGGTATTAATTCGAGACATCTTATTTTATCGTGTAGACGGCGGATATAGGGATGACAATGGGTCGGACTCAGCTCGGATTATACATACTCCAAGTTTGCCCTGACTCGGACTCTCAAACCTCCAATGGAGTCGGATACAGAGTCGGACTATTATCAAACAGTATTTTTGTGATATTGTACTAATGATTTGAAAGCATACAAAATTAACAAAATATATTTTTTTAAATACAATTTAACAAAAAAATATGTACTTTAATTTGAATTCAAATTTAACAAGAAAAATAAACCTACTACTACAATTTCACTAAATTTTCTCCTATTTTGATTTAGCGTATTTTATTTCTCTTGATTTCATTTATCGTAACTTGATTCGTTGTTAATCTAAATAAAAAGGAACAATCCCCAACAACAGCCTTGAACTTTACTCATTTTCATTTAAACAGCCGCGAACTTCGTTTATCCTCAACAACAGCCATCAAAGTACCAAAGTGACATCGAAACAGCCAACTTGCCCCAGCTCCACTAAATGACCGGTTTTTACCCATTTCTTACCTTTGACCTAAGCTTATGACCGTTGACCAAAAATTAAAAAAAATAAAAAAAAATAAAAAAAAAAACATTTTAACTTCCTTCATCCCTTACCTTTCACCATTCACTCTTCTTCCTCCATTTCTTTTTCCTCTTTCACTCTCCATACCTTTCTTCAAATACCCTTCAAAAAAGTTTAGTTCTTTATCTTCCCCAATTCTTTGTTTTGCCTTTTCTTCCAATTCCCAAAATTTCCCATTTACAGTCTCAAGTTTAAATCATGAAGAATATGAAGAAGAAGAACAAGTAATTGGAGATTGCCTTGTTTTTGAAGATGGAATTTTTGAGGACCCATATCTTGAACAAGAACTAAACCCTCCAGTTTCTTCAATTTCTAAGACTACCCAAAACCCTAGAAACAATCAAAATTCAACTCAAGTAATTGAGCCCGAGAATTTAGTCCCAGAAGAATGGAAACAAGTTGTGGAAGAAATCAACTTAACCAAGAAAGAAAGGCACAAACTTGCGCAAGAATTAGAGTTTGGACAGAAGATTCAGAAGAAGAAATTGATTAGAAATGTCAATATAGAAGAGTTTTTGAAGTTAAGAAATGAAAAGTTATCCCAATTGAAACCACTTGTTCTTGATAACCCACCTGTATTACCTTCAAAAATTAAGGGAAATGGTGATGAAAATGATGATAACAGTAGGAAAGAGCATGTAAATGTTGGTGAAAGTTCAAGAGTGCAGAAGATTTGAAGAATATGAGCATTGGAAATGCTCTAATTTATCAATGGTGGTCTGGAATGAAGAGTTGTGAATGGTGAAAGGTAAGAAAAGGTAAGGATGAAGGGTATTTGAAGAAAGGTATGGAGAGTGGAAGAGAATAAAGAAATGGAGGAAGAAGAGTGAATGGTGAAAGGTAAGGGATGAAGGAAGTTAAAATGTTTTTTTTTTTTTTTTTTTTTGGTCAACGGTCATAAGCTTAGGTCAAAGGTAAGAAATGGGTAAAAACCGGTCATTTAGTAGAGCTGGGGCAAGTTGGCTGTTTCGATGTCACTTTTGGTACTTTGATGGCTGTTGTTGAGGATAAACGAAGTTCGCGGCTGTTTAAATGAAAATAAGTAAAGTTCAAGGCTGTTGTTGGGGATTGTTCCAAATAAAAATACCAAGTGGTGTTTCAAAATCAAAAATTACAATCAATATGAGAAAAAGCTTGAATTAGTCACGTCTATAGTTTTAAAGGAAACAAAATATTAGTGTAAAAGTCAAATTCAAAGTCGGATGTCCTTCAGGGTCAGAGTTGGGTCGGAGTCTCGGATTTTTAATAAGGTCCAACTCTGGTCCGTCTCTAACTCGGACTCGGATCGTAAAGTCGGAGTCGAGTTGGATGACTTTTTCCTCGGACTCGAATTGGATTATTTTACTCGGATTGAGTCAGGACTAGGGTCGGATTTGGACTGAATTGTCATCCCTAGGCGGATACGTAAGTCGAGATAACTAGGAGCATACGTCTATCTAGGATCGCATAGCAAGGTAATTTTCGATGTCCATCTATTTAGGATTATCCCGTTAGTATTATGTTCTAGTGATATTTAAATGTGTTACATGATTTTGTATGATATTATCTTATATGACATTATGTTTTAAATATTTAATTCTCAATTTATATTGAATAGCATTTTTGTCAAACTTTGAATTTAAAATTATTTATTTTGATAAAATTTATATTATTATTTTTGATAACGAAATTAGATACGGTTTTAATTTGAAAGAAATATTATTATTTTGATGAAAGTTACATTATTATTTTAATAATGATTTTAAATGTGATTGAATTTGAAAGAAAAATATTTATGTTATTATTTTATGGAAGTTAAATGTGATTGAATTTGAAAGAAAAATATTTATGTTATTATTTTATGGAAGTTATATTATTATTTTAATAGTGGTTTTAAAAGACGATTTGAGTTGAAAGAGAAATAATTATGATTTTAATTGTTGTTGTCACCTATTGATACTAAAATGGTGATTTGTTGTTTAAGATTTCAGTTGGATATTTCTGAGATATATATTTATTGAGAAAATTTATAATCATTACATAAAATGTATAATGTAATGTTTGGCAATATTTTATGTGCTCGCGACTAATTATTAAAATATATTAAATCACGTAAAGTGTAACGATGGGAATGAAGCTCTTATACTTGTTGTGATCCAAGTATAAGAGTGATGAACAGGTTGCCCTGTTTGGTTAGTATAGCTGCCGACAGGTTATTATTATTATTTTTTTTTTTGATGCTCGATACGATTTTTGGTCTTCCTTCTATTTGTTGTGATCCAAGTAGAAGGGGTGTGCACACTAGGGAATTACCTGAGACTACTCTGCTGTCCTTGATGAATTATTTGGGGTGACGACCTCTTGATGAAGTAGGTATAGGGGTAAAGCCTCGGCCTACTGGCGTTCTCATTCCCTCAACTTAAAATTGGATATATGTGTTGTCATCATTAAATGTCAAATTAATTAATTGACTTATGTTTTATTTTATTTTATACTCATAAAATTGATCTTTAACTCAGCTTGATAATACTTTATTTTCTACAATTAATTCAACTCAATTATATTTTATTTTCTTAAATTATTTTCAAACTTAATTGTTTTACGGGATGGAGTTGGAATTACTTAGTTTATCTAATTTTGGGGGTTTTCCCTTGTTTTTCTTGTATTCTTATTTTTGCAGGTTATTGATCGTGTGGGGATTTTAGAATGAGGATCACCTAGCGTTATAACTATTATTAGAGTCATATGTCAGTTTATTATATTTTCAGTTATTTAAGCTTTATATGGACATATATTGCGTTTAGGTCTTTTCTTAAATTGTAAGACCCTTTTTGTCGGATTTGAGTTTTATTAAGTTTTTCGTAGTCGTTAAGCCTTACATTTATTTTCTTAGAAATAGATGTGGCGGTAACCCTCCCATGAGTAGATTTAGCTTGGGATTTTCTTTAAAAGTGTTTTTAAAAATTGGCCTAGTTATGGGGGTGTTACAACAACATATAACAAAATCACCTACAACAAAATAACCTAAGCACCTACAATGATTAACCTAAACCCTTACAACAAATTAGCTTAACACCTACTCGACAAGTTCAACATATTTAGAAAAATTACTTAGAATAATTCAACCTATTCGTGATTTTCCTACAATAATCTCATCTATTGTTTAACCATGAATAGTTCCAATTTTGAGGGATATTTTTGAGAGTAAACCAAGGTGACCAGATGACTTGCTATAACAAGTTTTATTTTTGTAAAAAAAGATAAATTAAAATAAAATGTCAAAAAAAATGTAAAAAAATGTTCGAAAAAAATTATGATTATTTTTATTATTCAGAATTTTTATGTAAAATTTCAAAAATTTTCTCTAATTTTAAAGTAATTTTCAGTTTAATATTTTGGTGAATTATCTACTATAGCAGGTCATCGGGTTACCCAAGTTTAGTATAGGCAAATACCCCTTATAGTTGGGATTATTCATGGTTAATCAATAGGTGAGATTATTGTAGAAAAATCACGAATAAGTTTTCCTATTTAAAACACCTACTTTACATACTATGAATCTCTACCAGGCGTATCCTAAATACCAACAGGAGTATCCTAAGAAGGTGTTCTCTTCAACTTATTTTTTTGACTTATTACTTATTCTTATTGGAATCAGATCAGATCAGATCAGACCAGATCAGATCTTTTCAGAACTATTCAGATTAGATCAGAAAGTTTCAGATCAGACCAAACTAGACCAGATCAGATCAGACCAGATCAGATTAAATCAGATCAGATCAGACCAGATCAGATCAGATCAGATCAGACCAGATCAGATCAGATCAGATCAGACCAGATCAGATCAGATCAGATCAGACCATACCATTATTATTGTTGTTATAATTATTATTATTATTATTATTATTATTATTATTATTATTATTATTATTATTATTTGAAAAATATTATTATTATCATTATTATCATTGTTGTTGTTGTTGTTAATATTAATATTAATATTAATATTATTATTAGGAAAATTTGCCAAGAATAATCCCAACTATCACCCGTTGGCCAGAAATAATCCCAACTATTGATTATTTTTTAATAATCCTTACTATTGAAAACGTTTACTGAAAACAGTCCCATTTGGTTTTCAACCGGCTGTAGCAGGTTAAATAAGTAATTTTACCTAATTTGATGAAGGAAACTTAACAAAAAAAAAATAAAAAAATTACTTAACTAAATTTACTACAGCCGCTTAAAACACAAATGGGACTGTTTTCAGCAAACTTTATCAATAGTTAGGATTATTTAAAAATAATCAATAGTTGGGATTATTTCTGGCCAACGGATGATAGTTGGGATTATTATTGGCAAATTTTCCTTATTATTATTATTATTATTCCCTCTATTCCTTTTTGTTTTCCCACCTTACTAAAACGGGTAGTTCCATAAGTTCTTCCACTTTAGAATACTTTTCATTTTTGGAAAGTTTTCATCCACTTTTACCCCCTTAAAAACCCACTTTTCTTACTTCACACTACTATTTAATTATTTTCTTTGTCATACTTCCAATACAATCATTACATTACACTATTATTTAATTATTTTTTCTCAAATACTTTCAATACAATCATTACTTCTCACTATTATATAATTAAAATAATACCCAATACTACCAAAGATTCCATTTTTCTAAATCTTAGTGAAAAACTCAAATAGGAACATCAAAAAGAAACGGAGAGAGTATATTATTATTATTATTATTATTATTATTATTATTATTATTATTATTATTATTATTATTATTATTATCATTATTACTATTGTTATTATTATGAATATTATTATTACTCCCTCTGTTCTTTTAAGTTTGTTCACATTACTATAATAGGCAGTTTCATGAGTTTGTCCTATTTAGAATACTTTCCTATTTTGGAATGTTTTTATCTTCCATATACTCTCTTTATCCCTCATTTCTCTCTCATAATACCAATACAAATATTAATTCACACCACTATTTTAATAAAATAATACTCACTATCTACAAAGATTCCACCTTTCTTAATAAAATAATACCTACTATCTACAAAAATTCCACCTTTCTTAATTTGTGTGAAATCTACAAATAGGACAATCAAAAAAGAACGGAGGGAGTATTATTATTATTATTATTATTATTATTATTATTATTATTATTATTATTATTATTATTATTATTATTATTATTATTATTATTATTATTATTATTATTAGTAATATTATTATTATTATTATTATTATTATTATTATTATTATTATTATTATTATTATTATTAATATTATTATTATTATTATTATTATTATTATTATATTTGGCAAATTAAATATTATAAAGTGCCAGAAAAATAGCCGAAGCTTACAATGGGTCAAAAGACTGAGAGGTCGGGCTAGACGAAGCTCCAAGGGACATACCCCTTATCATATTCGCAAGGTCTGGAACGACCTCCAAAAGAGAGAGAATCTCCTAATCTAAACAAAACAAAAGTTCACAAGATCATTTACAAGTGACTGTCATTACAAAAAATCTAAGCATTTGCTAACTGCTATGTCCAGCCGTATCATCACCAGACCAGCCCAACAGCAAGTGATCAAAGTCTCCAAAATGGCAGGCTCCTACCATGACATGTATCATCAAAGCATTATGGCATCAGCATGTCGCTCCTTGGCCAAACCAGCAGGTGCCCAAAGAGTAATAGCTGCATAATAGAGATCAGAACAACACGCAACAAACCAGCATTGTGGGAGTGGCAGCAACACCCTCATACACCAATTTCAGTCCAACAGCTCCCTATATGACAGCAAAGGGGGCAGTAGAATCCAGTAGGCCAATCCAACACCCACTCCAATCAATTGGGCACACCTTGAAGCCAACAGCCAACCCTTCAGAACCAGCACCTTCCAGATTACATCCCAGCAGCATCAATGTATAAGGCATGCTAAACATGAGCTGCATAATAGAACATATCCCAGCGTTCAAAAAACACAGCAGCTTCGTATGCTCCTTGTGTCCAAAACCACAGTATACCAATTTAGTGGGGTGACAGCAAACACCCTCCCAAATCAGCTTTCCATACCTAAGCAAAAGCATTCAACTATCTCTTTGTCCCATACAGAAATCTAAGTACATATTATTATTATTATTATTATTATTATTATTATTATTATTATTATTATTATTATTATTATTATTATTATTATTATTATTATTATTATTATTATTATTATTATTATTATTATTATTATTGTTATTATTATTATTATTATTATTAATATAAATAATGTAATAATATTATTATATTAATTTATTTATTAATTAACAATATTTTTTAATTAATTAGATAACAATAATATAAATGACTATATAATAATTATAGTAATAATGTTTTTTTTTTGGCAAAGTAAATCTTATAAAATGCTAGAAAATTAGCCGAAGCTTACAACAGTTCAACAGACTAAGAGGTCTAGCCAAATAATTAATAAATAAATATAATATAAATAATGTAATAATATTATTATATTAATTTTTTTTTTGGCAAAGTAAATCTTATAATAATAGTGTTAATGACATTATTATTAGTTTATTTTTTTATTAATTAATTTAATAATAATAGTAATTATTATAATAATAAAAATAATAATAATATACAAATTTATAATAATAATAATAATAATAATAATAATAATAATAATTATTATTATTATTATTATTATTATTATTATTATTATTATTATTATTATTATTATTTTGGCAAAGTAAATCTTATAAAATGCCAGAAAAATAGTTGAGGCTTACAAACAGTTCACAAGACTGAGGGTCTAACCAAACGAGGCTCCAAGGGACATGCCCCTTGTCATCTGCGAGGTTTGGGCAGGCACCTCCAAAAAAGAGACGAATCTCCTAGCCTAAACAATAAATAGGCCACTACAATAAAATACATACGACATTCATTACATTATACAACTGTGCAAAAATACACAATCATATCTTCTTGTCGTTCAGAATCCCAAGCTTGAGTAATCCCAAATCTTCAGGTAGCGAGCAAGAACAAAAGTGGCATATACTATTAAATGTAGCTTGACTATAAGAGTGTCACAATACTTGGAGCATTCACAGCAACAAGCAAGCTACTGTATGGCCCAACATAGAGGCCACCTCTAAGATTTCCATCAGCAGCATTGAGCAACACCATTTGATTACATTACCATCACTGTAAAACAAGACCAACTATGCCTATATAGTGTCTTAATACCTACATAATTACAAGAACTAGCAACAGTTCCTCAATATCCAACATAGACAAACTTAGAACAAGATGAGCCAAGAGCAGCTTAACTACAACCCGCTGCCTGCTCGGCCAACAACATCAGAAGTACTCCCAAAAACTAAAACCAGTTCATGAGACAACCTTGTGCTCACAAAACAACACAGTGTCATCATCAAGAACCAATACCATACTAAAGCCTGCATAACAAGCATCCTCTCCAGCAAGTGGACCATTATCACCAAACAAACACAATTTGCACAAAGAGACCAAGACAAGGCTTGGGCAGCAGCAGCTGCACGCACATAAACATTACCTGCACCTCTCAATACTCCAAACTGACAAGGGCAGCATACATCAACCATTCACCATACCTCAAATGAATCAAATTCAATTCAAAGTGGGTGAACTAGACCTTGCATTTGCCTCTGACCTAGATCGAATGTCAAGAACCTAAACAGGAGTAGCAACATAATTGTTACCCCCCAAAACTTAACTGTATAGCAGTTCAAATGATAGGAATAACCATTGGCTACCCTCAATACATAGCTGCTAAAGCAGCTCAAACACAATGACCAACAATTCCATCTGAACCACCCAGGAAACAGCCATCACAGCGCTAAAAGGGGGAAGAAAGGCATGGCCAGGGGTTGTCATCAACACATATGAATGGGTAGTTTCGATTTAACAGTAGCATACAGAAAATCGAAGCCCAGACACTCACAAAAACACCAAATCTGGGTAAACCCATAGGTTTGGATTCATGAGATTTCTCAAACTTATCCTGAAATCCTCCAATAAAGCTTTACTTGGATGATTTCACCATTACAGGGCTGAGCATAACCAAATCAAGAAAAGATTACCTCACAAAAGACGACGAAAAATTAGGGTTTCATACGAACATGAACACGCCTTGAATCTACTACTATTTTTAAACTGAAACCCCTAAATCAATTTAGGGTTTCATTAGAAGATAGGATCGAATTCTCAGAAATGAGGCTTCGAAATCTCAAACGGGAAGAGAAAATCGCGAATTAGGGTTATTAATTCGCCAAAAAACATGCTGATATGGTCAATCCATAGTAGCTGGAACCATCTCGCACCTCCTGTAATTGGTATTTAAAGGGGTTTTTTGTTTTGTTTTTTTTCTTTGAGTTAGGTTTAGAGTAACTCGACAAAAGCTTTATGGGTACCAAGAATTGGTATTACCGACAAAGGGGTTGATCGGAAAACACGCCGGAGCTCTCTTCCGTCTCGATGGTCGGCCTCGCCGCCGGTATGCCATGGTTGGGGCTGAAGAAGCCCTACTGGGCGATTCCTAGAGAGAGGGAAGAGAGAGAAGCGGTTCAAAAACTATTATTTGTTCAAATTTATCCTTTTTAATTATTATTATTATTATTATTATTATTATTATTATTATTATTAACTTTATGAAATCAAATCAAATCAGATCAGACCAAATCAGAACAGATCAGAAAGATTCAGATCTGAGCTGAATGAATCAGACCACATCAGATCAAACCTTAGTAAATTCAAATCTTATCCAATCAAATCAGACGAAGAGAACAAACCCTAAATCCTTCCAACTAAGTGTGCAGTTGCAGTAAATTTTCCGTTTTTAATTTTTAGAATTAAAAAATGTAATGGCC
Organism: Amaranthus palmeri; assembly: GCA_019776075.1. Taxonomy (NCBI): domain Eukaryota; kingdom Viridiplantae; phylum Streptophyta; class Magnoliopsida; order Caryophyllales; family Amaranthaceae; genus Amaranthus; species Amaranthus palmeri. The sequence goes on along the minus strand of JAAKBH010000666.1, from coordinate 93,588 downwards.
TAGCCTAATTGAGACCGTCTCTTTAAAAAGACAATTTTAAAAGCTAGGCAATTACATGTACCATATCCAAATAATGATTACTAGTGTGTTCACCAAGAAAATACTAGTATACAATGTACAGGGCATAATTATCGTTGAAAATAACAATACAAAGGAATATGCTTCAACAATTACAGGTCTTCAGTGAACACATGGATGCTGATGCTTGTACAGGCAATGAAGACAATTAGGCTTTACGTGAAATAACTCGCCTTTCTCTCTTGTACTCGACTTCTTCTCTTTGGTGCATTATCAGCAATGCTCTTCTTACCTGCAACGTATTCAAAAGTCATCACAAAGGGGCACCAAAGAAAACGGACTCAAATTACTATACACTCAACTAGGAGCGGAACAGATTTTGTCTAATCAAACATGTTATAGTAAGAGTTCACTGTTTTGAAAAGGGCTGTGAGCTCATGACTGATCGAACAGCCAAACTTCCAACCAATAGGAGAACAGCTTTGTGTAAACTGTAAAATAAATTGGAAAGTTATTCCCAGCAACTTACAATTGATTCATTCATCCCCATTCTGCTCAGGTCATCAATTAGACGTCTTTCTGATATATTGCTACCAATGCCAACTCTTCTCTTTATCAATACTTCTGCTTTCTGTTCAAATGAAAATCAGAAGTCAATACATGATGCGGACAAGCTTAAATGATTGTCCAATGCAAAAACTAGAATTCTGAAACACCTTTATTTCGTTTGCCATCTCAGCTGTAAGATTTATTTGAGAATTGATTCCAGAACGAGCTGCATCCATAGTAGCAACATTAAAGAGCCTTGTTGCTTCCATTACATGCTTATCTGTGGCAATTTCAAGCCTGAAACCAGTGTGGGCAATTTTCAGAAACTAAACATAAAAGAAATGAGTAGATACAAACTTCTGCAATGGCACAAGATCACCACCCAGAAAAAAGATTCCAACACAAGGAATGCAAAGAAACAAGACTTGCCAGCCCCAGTTTCAGTATTCCAACCTCCTTTACCCCCTTCCCATAGTTCATTTTCGATAAGGGTGGTTGCACAACAGATCATATTAAGGTCACTTGACGATAAAGTTTTGTATGGACTTAATCCACACTATTTTAGTGAGCACCTACCTTAAAAGGTTAAAATAAAAAGTATTTTTACTAGACAATTACATTCAAGTACAATCATCGGAAAACACTAGCTACTATTAGGTTGGTGCACACTAAAATAGTGTGGACCACGTCTATACAAGACTTTTACTCACTTGAATGGCATTGTAACTTCAACGTCTACACATAATATGCAGAAAAAGTCATAACAGAATCATACTCACAAGAATAGCAATACAAACTCAGTTTATAAGGTGAAGCACTTACAACTCCATCTTTGCTAGGGCCTCACTTAACCTAATTATAGCCTCAAGTTGCCTAACGGTGATTGGTATTGCAGCAGCCTCCCCACTTTCATTTGCTTGTTGCCTCATATTCTAGAAGAGCCACAAGGTGAAACCATTACACACATATAATTAATAGATATGGTATATAAAGATATTCTGATTTTCAGCGTGAACCACATCTAGCCAACAATCCAAGTAGAATGCCCATTGTAATGTAATAAATTTTTGATTTATTTTTAGTTCCTACAATCAATTCTCATGAATGAAACGCTGGAACAATATCTCCTCTCCTCTCAACTTAGCAAATAAGAAAATTTGTTTATGGCTTCTGTACCTGTCGAATGCTGACATACTCGTTCTGCAATTTTTTTGCAGCTGATTCTGACAGGCGAGGGTGGCAATGAGTTCTACAATAGTGAATATACCTGTATAAAAGGAAGCACATGAATTAGTACCTTTGTTGCGTAGTGTAGCACCAATGCCGAGTGCAATGAGGAGAGTTCATATAAATACCTCTTCAACCAATTCTCCTCTTTTGAAGTTTTTGGATCCCCAGTAGTCGCATGAGCAGACGCATGTACTTTAATGATATGATTCGCAATTATCTATAATAAAAAAAGAAAATAAAATATCTGTCACGCTCATATCTTTATGGACATATAAATGACAAGATCAGACAAGTCTTGGTGTAACAACTAACAGGCTCCAGAGCAAAAATCACTATTGAATTCTAATTTAGTAATCATAGAAAAGTAAAGACTTCTCTTACTATAACTTTATTTACCTTATCTTGACTGTACATTCTAATATCTTTGACAATGAAGATAAGGTCGAATCTAGAAAGAATAGTTGTCTGCAGGTCAATGTTATCCTGTGCAGTCTGGAAGAAATGAAGTCACACTATGAGACCTTCATTGCTCAGTTTGACATTAATGTTAGATGGAGAATTAGAAAAGATACAAACCTTTAAGTCATCATAACGCCCTGAAGGGGGATTGGCAGCTGCAAGCACAGAGGTTCTGGAATTAAGAACAGTTGTTATACCTGCTTTAGCAATAGAGATCGTCTGTTGTTCCATTGCCTCGTGTATAGCAACCCTGTACCACCAAGATTGCAGCTCATTGAAATTGATAGATGATTTTTCAAATGGATCGTATCAAGAAATTTTGAGCATCTGTAATGATTTTCATCAAATAAATAGAAAAATATCTGAATTCGGGCAGACCTGTCCTCTGCTCTCATTTTGTCGAACTCGTCAATGCAGACAACACCTCCATCAGCTAAAACCATAGCACCACCTTCCAGATAAAACTCACGCTGTAAATAAACAAGAGCGATTATAATCAAAATCTGAAACTCAAAGTGTATTGAAGCTATAGGCTTCATGGATATCTTTGCTAAATTTACTTGACTCTAACATTGCAGCATTTATGTGTTAAGTTAAATACTAACCGAGCCACTATCTCGAATCACAGAAGCTGTAAGACCAGCAGCAGAAGATCCTTTACCCGATGTATAAACAGCTACTGGTGCAGTCTTCTCGACAAACTTGAGAAACTTCATTGAGAAATCATGACTACAATCAGTTACTTTTCTTTTAATAAAAGGGCTGCAACAACTTTGAATAGCCAACATACTTATTCATAGAGTTGACACAAAGCATATGTACACGAAGGCCAGCGAACATAATTCATGAGAACAATGAAAATGCCTGAAAAGGCTACCTGTGATTTGGCTGTAGAAGGATCCCCTAGTAGCAGCACGTTGATGTCACCTCTTAACTTAACACCATCTGGCAAAGTCTGCAATTACAAAAACAATGGTTATGTGATGTTCATTTGGAGCTACTATTTTGATATTCTCATCAGCAAAAGTGAACACAAAATATCATCAACACAAATCATTTTACCTTCCTTGATCCACCAAACAAAAGACTAGCCACAGCTTTCTTCACATCATCATGGCCAAAAATTGAGGGAGCGATTTTAGAGCATATTCTTTGATACACATCAGTATGGGCAGCAAATTTTTTGAATTCTTCAATCTGTAATAGGAGCATAGGTCAAGACACACAAACAGCAATGTCAGTCTTAATCTCAACAATATCAGGTTGATAACATTATCAAAAGCAAATCAAAGTGAAAAATCCTGGTTAACAAATATTATACTTGATTCAGCCTTAACTAATGCTAATATGCAACCAAAAAAACAGTTTCAAAAACCATATACATGTATTCACCTCCTCCATATTTCTTGTGTATGGTCATATGTTCATGCAATCACAGTTGTTCGGTTACCCAAGTCATCTTTTACCTATTCTCTCTTCTAAGCTCCTCAAGTTCAATCTTAGGCTTTTCTAAATAGTACATTTCAATTTCAGACACAAAATCAAGTGCCATAAATATGTTATAGGATGCCCCAGTTATTTTTTGCCCCTTAGAACAGGTAACTCATCATAATGATAAATTCTTTAGCCATGGGCACTAAAGTCTACCACCAGGTACCTACAAAACCATAGAACTCAGGCCTCTACTGTCTACAGCCACATGACCCACAAATACAGCTCAATAAATAAAACTTCATTGGTAAGAGTAGTATGAAATTCACGGTTCCTAAATACATTTTCAAGATTGCTGTAATTAATAACAGACTTTGCTAACAGATTGAGATACATATATAAGAAATATTGATAAAGAAGGTAGGTTTAAGCATGGAACACACCTCATCAGCTGTGAAAGCAGCTTGACCTCTGGAGTTGGCTTCATTGGCTTCCTCTATTCCTACAACTCTTATATATGGTTGTCTAACTGCAACAGCTCCCTTGTGGCTGATGATGACCCATGATAAAACAACACCAAAGAGAAAAACTGAAGTTAACATCAAAGCAAAGCAATGTAAAAAAGATGGGGGAGATGAGAAAGGTTCTCACGCAGTAGCAGAATTGGCAGCTTGAAAAATGCTGTAAATTCCCATGATAGTCAGTCTGGTGCCAGGAACAATTGTTTGTACCAGATGTCTATCCACAGAAAGAAGCATGTTTCTAGGCAGTTCTCCAGTAGGAACATCCTAACAATCAGGAATATAATAGCATATAAATACTCAATCATCCAAAACAGTGGACTTATTCCAAGTAAAATATTACAAACGAGATGTATACCTCAGGATTCTCTTGAAGTTTCAGAGTCTGTTGATCAACATACTTGCTTCTATCAGGAACCACAAGCCATGGATCAAGAGGGCATGGTTCTTCACCGGGCTAATTTTGGAAGAAACAGTTTACAATAAAAGAAAAATAGAGTATGAGGCAAGGCATCAATAAAAGCTAGCATTAAAAATTGGTAAGCAGTAAAGCTAAGCAATGATTTGAGAAATTAAAGAAAAACCTGAGGAATATGGTCACAAGATCTAGGAATAATAGCACCACCAAGACCAGGACGGCAAGGAACAAGCTTGACATTTCTACAATTCTTACAGAGTAAAGTTACATACGTAGCTTTTGCTTTGGTCCTCGAAGCAGCTATGGTGATTCCAGAAATCTTCACCAATTTTGATATATATTGAGCCTTAACATATACATGAAAAAAAACTATTAATTCAATGAAATTCATAGAATATCGAAGTTATAAAACCCTAAAAATAAAAAGGAAAAGACATACACCAAGTGAGCGCATAGAGATGGAATCTTCATTAGAGGTAAGAAGAATCTGAATATCCTCGGTGAAAGGCTCCTCCATTTCTCCAGTATCTCCGGCAACCTTTGATTTCAAACTCGCTAAAACCTCGGAAGCCGCCGTCTCAAACTGAAATCAAAATCAAAAATCAAAATCACTGATACATAAACTCGAAAACTTCAGAGGACAAGAGAGAAGATCGAAAAACGAACCAAAGGCAGATAATCAGCGGGGGAAGAGCGAAGAAGGGAAGGAAGATCGGGATCAAAAGCGACAAGATGTTCGAGGTTGACGATGAGAGAAGTAGGGTTGTGAATGAGACTTTCTCTGTAAGGGAAGACATTGGAGGAAGTCTCGAAGTTTCGGATAAACTCCTTGAATTTGAGCAGAACGGAATGGCGGCTGGAAGCTGCAGAAGCATCGGAACTGTTGAAGGTGTTGTCGCCGATACGACCAGGCGGGAACTGAGCTTGGTCACTGTAGTAGACTGCTCCTTCATCCCAACCTGACATTTTTACTCTTTCTCTCTCTACTAAGTTTTGATGTACTGCTTGGAAAACTGAAAACTTGTGACGGAATGGGATTTTGGAGATGAAAATAGGATTAAAGAGGAGTTCCTTTGTGTTTTTGGCGGGTTGTTTTGGCGGGAAAACTCACATTGCGTGGGCCTTGGCGACTATACCATCAAAGCCCATTGCAATTGACCACATATATGAAGAAATTTGAAAAAAATAAGTTTTATTACAAAAAAAATCAAAAAATAAGCTCCGGAACCTTTATTTCAAAATAAGCGCTTATTACTTCAAAGTTAGATTTGGTAATTGTTCAACAACTAATAGTGAACAGAACAATAAAACATAGGAACCACATTAAATAGTAACATAATAACAATTAACAAACAAACAAGGAATTGAAAGACAATGAAAATCAATGACTGAATTTAGAGACGTCATTTATATGTTCGAAGTTGGCAGGAAAAATCAAGTAAGATCATTACAACAACAAACAATAAATCAAATAAAAGAATACCTGTGTTTTTGAATTTAGCATCAATGTGATTGTCAATGGCGATCATAAATGAGCTGTGCAAGCGGAGTTATGGAGGTAGAGGAAGAAAGGAATGAGTAAGTGAAAGGTCTGAAGTTTGGTAGATATAGATGAAGATGTAGAAAGTAAAATAAAGTAATGAGCAAGGTTAGGGAGTAGGAAGAATAGGTAAGACAACTGGCATGTATTTGTAACATAACTGCTCATTATTGTTCACTTTGTGAGAGTAAAATGAACAGTAACCAGGAGGAGAGGCTTACGCTTTTTTAAATGTAAATAGATGTGTTGTGAAACTTCCTTGATCATGAGAGAATTTTTAGTTTCATAGCGGGTTCATAGTCGAAAATCCACTTAGTTTCATTGTTTCGTTTACGTTTTGTTTTGTAGTTCAACATCCGTTTTTTTGGTTTTTTGTGGGTAAGCTTTATTATTTTGTTAACTTCTGATCTTTACATTTTTTATAATTTGGGGGGTTTTGTTGGTCATTATTTTTGGCCCTATATTTAGTAATTTTTGTTTGCGAACCCTGCGATCCCGTACCCATTATCTGTATAACGATTTCCTAAAATCTGATATATGATGCCACTTCGAACACATGATTTTCGTGGTTGGTCCTGCACTTTTCATCTTCAATCTGACTGTTTAATTTTATACTTTTGTGCTTTTAGTGAAGCTCTACAATGACGTACAAGAAAGTATGTTAATTTAGGCTTCTAATTGATGAATTTAAGAATGCGGAATTTGGGTCATGAATATTGTTTTTATTAAGTAGCAATGAGTATTACAACTTGTATTTATGAATGATTTGCTTAACTAGAGTTGAAAAAAATAAATATTCCCACTTTGGTGTCTATTGAAAATTATTTCTCAAATTGGTGTCTATTGAGAAGTACGTTTTTGGTTTGGAGATATTTTTCAAATTAGTGTTATGTTATTAAGAGCTATAATTTTTTTAATTAGGAGATTATAACATTTCTATTTTAAGTCTATTATTTTGTGTTTTTGTAATCATTATAATACAAGTATAAAATTGTCATATATGAGTCTTTCTTATCACATTATTGTTATTTTAGTATTCTTTGGAACATCTAACTTAGCTAAATGCATCAAATGATTTGATGTCATGTTAGGATACAACGATTTAAATTGATAATTTAGAATTGGCTTAAATTTATTGTTTCGCAAATAAAAATTTTCAAATTTGGATTAGGATCAATTCCAAAGTGATTCAACAACTTTATTTTTGAATATTTTTTTGCTTTTGTTATATTCAAAGCTAGAGGATTTATGTTCCAAACCAAAAAAATATAACTCCTTACTTTGGGAAATATTTTTCATTGAACACTATAGTGGAAATTTTTATTTTATCTAACTCCATTTTAGCAAATCATTTTGTATTCATACATGAATTACTCGTCTAACTATGGCAGTAGATAATTACATGACATTCTCATGTTATTAAGTTTCCTAATTTACTTAGGAAAATATTACACTTTCCTATCCCCCTCGAGTTAGGTCATAGGGTTCACCGACACCCTACTTGTACATTGCGTCATCAAAGGCTTCAAATGCTACTGCCTTAGTGAGGATATCTGCCAACTGGTCCTTTGATCGAACGAATGGTAGGCAAACAATCTTATTGTCAAGATTTCCTTTAATCTCAACATATTTGGTACGATCGTGCTAAGCTGGATTTTCAGAGATACTGATAGTTGCCTTGTTATCACAATAAAGATTGCATGCCCCCTTATGCGCGAAGTTCAATTCTCCTAATAGTTTTCTAATCCATTGAATCTCATTAATCCACTATGCAATTCCTCGGAACTCTGCCTCAGCACTCGATAAAGCAACAACCTTCTGTTTCTTGCTTTTCCAAGTGACAATATTAACCCCCCCCCTCTAGAGTAAAGTACCCAGAAGTAGATTTCCTATCATGTTTGTCTCCTGCCCAATCTGCATCTGTATAGGCTAGAAAATTTAAGTTATCATTCTTCCCGAACAGAAGACCCCTACTCCTTGTATCTTTCAGATACCTTAGGATTCTCATTATAGCTGTCATATGTTGTACTTGAGGTATGAGCATGAATCTACTTACTACATCTACAACATAGGCAATGTCTGACCTCGTATGTGATAAGTCGATGAGTTTCCCTACCAATCTTTTATAACGATCGTTGTTGCCGATTTTGCTCCGTCAATCATTTGAAGCCCATGATTAGTCATAATAGGAGTTTTTGGTGGTTGATATCAAGCAAGCCGGTTTCTACTAGGAGATCAAGAATGTACTTCCTATGGCTAATAAAGATCCTCTTTTTTATATATATATATATATATATATATTTTTTTAATCTTAGGACCTTAATGCCAAGAAAGTATTTAAGGTTTTCCAAATCTTTCATTTTAAACTCTCGAGATAGCCTCCTTTTAAATCATCGATTTCTTCTGTTTCATTTATGGTGATGAATTGAAGCCCTCTGAGAAACCAAGAGGTGCTTTCATGTACACAACCTCTTCAAGTTCTCCATGTAAGAAATCATTTTTATCAAATTGGTGAAGTGGCCAAACCTTATTTGCAGCAATTGAGAACAAGACCCGGATTGTATCGGTCTTAGCAACTAGTGAGAAGGTCTCGCAATAATCTACCCCATAAGTCTGAGCGTAGCCTTTGGCTATAAGTCGAGCTTTGTAACGCTCAATGGAGCCATCTGCATGATATTTGATTGTGAAGACCCATCTACACCCCATCGTCTTCTTTCCCTTTGATAATTCCTATTACCCCCATGTTTCATTTTTCTGCAGGGCTAATATCTCTTCTTCCATTGCTTTCTTCTACTTCGGATCCCTAAGAGCCTCTTCAACATTATTAGGCACAATGTTAGAGTAAAGAGAAGTATTAATGGCCATAACTATCTATGAAAGAGTTTCATTACTTTCTCTATTCACTAGATATCTTGATCTTTGTGCCTCAAATTCTGGATCATATTTCTTCGCTGGTGATCCCCTTGTGCTTCTAGGTGGTAATTCATACCTGTTTTGTATATCAACATTGGGCACACTAGTAAAAAAAAGGTCATTTGTGGCTCCCAATAGCTTCTTTTAAAGCTAGTAGTTTATGATTGTAATTTACTAAGGACGCCAGATTTGAATGGATATTGATACTAATATGATCTCATTAAAATTCAACTGATTAGAAGTGAGCATAATTGAACGACATTAAACTTGTTAGAATGGAGATGAAGTGAACCTATTAGACTTGAATTGGACCTATTAGATTAGAACCAAACTGAATTAAACTTATTGAAATAAAATTGTAATGAAATTTTGGAATATATCTGAATTAAAGTGAAGTGAACTTATCAGATTTAAGTTGAGTTGTACTTATTTCTCGCTTACCTCACCTCCAACACGGGTACACGCTCAAGTGTCTATTTTCGCTAAAAAAATACGATGATTTTGGTCTAGAATAAAGTGTTTAAGTCAAAGTGTCTAACCATGTACAAGTGTCGGGTATGCGACACAACTTGATGTAAAATGATTTGTCAACCATGTTCAAATGTCTAACCAGGAATGGATAGTTTACCAGTACTACAAAAGTTGGCATCTCATTAATGTTTCTAATCTTATAATAAGTTGCAATCCTATAAAACTAAGGAGCACACAATATCTTATATGATTAGGAGTCCTATGAAATATTAATTACCATGTCTCTGTACATTATAATGTAAGATTAATATGACTTGATCGGCTTTATATCATTCCCTTGCTTACCACTTTGATATTTGACTTTCGTAGATTTGCAAATGGAAAGTAAAATATGTGTTGTGATTTAAAGTCACGACAAGAAGTTCTTGATGTAAAATATGGGTATCACATTTGATTTGCAGGATTTTATACTTCGTGCTTGTTACTTTTGGTGTTCCTTTCTCCATTGATGATTGCGATCACTGTGCATAGTTTAAACCCATTAACACTCAATCCTTTAATTGAATGCTGCATTAATCCATACATCAAATCATCAGGTAACTTCTTTATTTGCTATTTATTGTTATAATCTACCCTAACTTTTCCGATTTTTCTTATAAAATCTCTCATTCAGTTTAATATGCATGGGCTTATTTCAGTAATCTACTCCCTAATCTCAATCTTTGCATTTTTCTTGTAATCTTCCTTCTGGTTTTCGTTTGAGATTTCAAGTTCTGTGCAAAAGGTTTTGTGGTTTATGGGAAAAGAAAAGGTCTTTTTCAAGGGAAAAAAGGGTTGATTTCAAGTGGGTAACTAAATAAGGGTAAATTCTTCTTTTCAAAAACCTTTAAAATTTTTTTTTGGCTAGGGTTTCCGTTTTGTCTTGAATTTATGATGCCTTTTGATTGTTGTAATGTGTTGTGTTCTAATTTCTGTTTGTGCTTTTCCAATTGAATTTTTTGTTGGAGAAATTTTGTACATTATTATTCCACATTCGAGATGATGAAGCCAGTCAACATTCGTTGTTATTTTGGTGGGTATTTTGTAACCAAAAATTGCAAAACAGAATATACACATTTAAGCCTTAGCATGCACCCAAATGTAGAAGAAGTTTGTTATTTTAAAATGTCTTACTAGATTAGAAATGAGCTAGGATATGCTCATGTTGGTAGAATTTGGTACAAGAGGCATGGGTACACTATGTATGCAGGTAGGGTAGAGATCAAGGATGACAAGAGCATCCCAGATTTCCTTCAAAGCCCTGAACCTAATGGTTGGTACCATCTTTATGTTGTTCATGGGGGTGATGATAGAGGTGAGGAAATTAGTAAAAAAATCAAAAAAGAAAATGGTTAAAGCTGATGTGGTAGATGACATGGAAATGGATGATGATGTATTGGTCATAAATAAGGCTGATTTGGGAGATAAGGTAGGTGTTGATGTCGAGAGTTGTAGTGGTAACTTGAAGAGGGGACCACAATTAAAGGACAATGTTGTAAATGTACCCTCAACATCAACCCTAGATCTAAAAGGCATTCAAGGGTATTACCATCAAGCCAGACAAGTACCCAAACCCTTACTAAATGCTCAGAAAACCCACCAAAAACACCAACTGACCAGACTACACAAAACATCAGGGCAAGTGAGGATGGTGCTGTAGTGGATGAGAGCAGTGACAGTGAGTACATGTATGGTTCTAGGAGTGAGTCAAAGGATGATGATGATGCTGATTTGTTTGTAGAGAATGTAGAGTTTGGTTTGGATGAAGTAGGGTTAGGTGATGAAGAAGTTAGGAAGGCAGTTAATAAGGAGGTGAATGAGGAAAGTAATAGGGATATCTACTTCAATGAAGGTGATGATAAAGTAGAAAGTGATGATGAAGAGACTTTGAAGGAGTTTGAGGAAGGCAAAACATCATATCCAACCTTCAATCCTGAGGTTGATTTCAGAGGTAAGATAAAGTTGTGCCTTGGATTGAAGTTCCCTTCCAATTTTGTTTTTAGAAAGGCTTTGAGGTATCATGCCATTGAAAATGGATATAACTACTATTACTTGCATAATGGTAGTAGTAGGGTGACTGTGTATTGCTACAATAGATGTGATTGCAAGAAAGAAAGAGCAAGGATAGTTGGATGTATTTGTAGGAAAAAGAGAAAGTGCAGCTTTAAGGTTCATGCAATTAAGTTAAAGCAAGAAGATACTTTTCAAATCAGAATATATATTCCTGAACACAGTTGTGGTCATGGTTATCAGAATCTCGATCCTGATCAATGATTCTACGATCCTACGATCCGAAATTAGGCGACCGATCCGGATCGTAGGTAGGATCTTAATGTTGGTAGAATCGTACGATCCTACATAGCTCCTGGATTTAAGTGGTAGGATCATAACGGGATCCTACGATCCTACGATCTTACGATCCGATCCTACAAGGGTAAGTTCAATCGTACCAAAATTTCATATAATCTAGATTTTACTTATGTATATATATGTATATATCTAAACAATTATATCAATATGACTAAAATTCAAGTTTTTTTCTTGATACGCATTGTAAAAATGAGTATTAAAGGTATTATTTTACAAAACTTAATAGTTGAAGTCAACCAAGTGTTAATTTAATCCTTAAAACTTAAAAAAGAACAAATACAATTGAAAATTAGTTATTTAAAGCATATTAATGTATATTTGTAGGATCACACGATCCTACGATCCGATTCTACCGATTTCGATCCTACCCCTTCAACGATCCTACGTAGAATCCCGATCTAACAACCTTGGTTGTGGTCACCAACATCACAACAATAAGATAGTGCATTGTACTTAGTTGAGAAATACTTAGAGGACTGGAGGGAGAATCCTACATGGGAAGTGAAGGCCTTTCAAAAAAGGGTGAACATGGAGTTGGGTTGTGAGGTAAAATACTCCAAGTGTTATATGGCAAAGAGGATTGCTATGAAGTTAATATTTGGAGATGCAAATGAAGAATATGGTAGAGTCTGGGACTATGCAGAGGCTATAAGGGCTTACAGCCCAAGTAGTACAGCCGCTGTTATGTGCATAGGTATTGAGAATCCACCCCCACTCTTCCAAAGAATGTATGTCTGTCTTGAAGCATGCAAAGAAGGTTTTATGGCAGGTTGCAAGCCAATCCTAGGTGTTGATGGAGCTCATTTGAAGGGTCAATTCCCTGGCATATTGTTATTATGCCATCTGTTCTGAAACTAATACAAAACAATGAGAAGTCATGTCATGGTGTTAGGGTTATAACTTATACCTGTTATTGTTTTTGAGTTTGAGATGGATGATGGAGAGGAGTCTTATGTTGTAAACTTGACTAATAGGACATGCCTTTGTAGTAGGTGGACCCTAATTGGAATCCCTTGCAAGCATGCAATTGCTTGCATTGTGATGAGGAAATTAGACTACACAAATTTTGTGCATCAGGCTTATCATTTCAAAACATATGCCCTAACATATGGACCTAAGTTCCATGGAATGTCAGGCCATAAATTGTGGCCAAACTCTACATGCCCTAGGACATTACCACCTCCATTTAGAAGCATGCCTGGTAGGCCTAATAAGAGGAAGAGAAGGTTAGAGATTGATAAAGCTAGGGGTGAGAATAAACAGGGCTCTGTGGTGAGGGAGTACAAACAAAGAAAGTGTGGCAACTGTGGCATTTTAGGATATAACAAAAAGAAGTGCAAAAACCCTCCAAAAACAACTACCAAGGAGAAGTCAAAGGGAGGAAGGCCAGGAAGGGTTATGTGTCCTCTTCAACAAGCACACCAATTATGCCTACAACAAATGCATCAACAGCCCCTCCTGCACCAACAAGCATAGCCCCTTCTACACCTCAAAGCTCAACACCATTGGTGACAACAGCTACTACAAGCTCTGTTGCCCCTACCAACAATGTTGCCAGCTCATTTCAAAGACCACTAAACTCACCATCAAGGGGAGGTAGGAAGAAATCATGGGCGTATGGATACAAAAAATAAGGAGCAAAAGGTTCAGTCCCAATGGTGATTTCAACCCATGGTTCTTCAAGCTCTCAACAACAAAGTTGAAAATGTAGTTGTAATGTCTGTATGTTGGAAGTAGACAGATTTTATGCCACCTTTTGTTATGTATGATAGGTTATGTTGGAACTACTATGTTTTGTTGTCTTTGTAAGCAGAACTACTATGTTTTTAATTTTGAAGCAGCTACTGTTATGTATGATATAAGTACTATGTCGTACGTTATGGAACAATTATGTTCTGGAACAAAGTAATGAAAAAGTGGATGTTGTATAATTAGCTTCATCATTCATGTTTGCAAAAGTGTTACAACATTCCCTAATCACATACATAAAAAAGATTCTGAAACTATAATCTAAAGGTTACATAACCTTCATTAGTACAACCAACAACAAGAAAAAACCAAATAAAAACCCTAATATAAAACTTGATATCTCTTTTCCAAGCTTTCTCTCGTTCATCAATTTCTTCTTAAGCCTTTTATATTCTAAAACTGCTTGTTCTTTCTCATGTTCCAAGCAACAAAGCCTTGAAGTCAATATCTTGATTTCAGTTGACAAATGTCGTTTCTCCTCAACAAGGGTATTCATGACTTTTCTTTGCCAATCAACCATTTCAGGTTCATCAATTCACTTGAACTTCTTGCATCCCCTCCAATTAGTGTCAGGATCGAAAAATTGGCAAGCGTTGAAACGTCTACCTGGATTTTCCTTAGTCCACGAAATTCTCTATGCAAAAGGAAATCTGCAAGCACATCTGTCGAGCTTCGATTTTTTGGAATGAGAAGAATCCATGACTTGATTTGGGCTTGAAAGAAAATAAGGTAAATTAGGGTTCATATGAAATAGGGGAAAGGGGAAAGGTTTGACCAAAATCGTGCTTTAAAACATAAGAAACCAAAGAATTAAGTAAATCACGTGCCTCACGTGCTTGGTCAACTGGCGGTCAACTAACTGAAACCGTCAATAGGTAGTCTTTTAAAAACATTTATATCAATTAAGGTAATTTTTTGCAAAAAAAATTAGAATAGGTAGTTGTTTGCAAGTAGCGCTATAGAATAGGTAGTTTTTTGAAATTTTTCCTTTTAAAAATGATTTACAATTATGTAAAAATAATATGAACACAAAATCCAATTTCAAGCCCACCTGAAACACCTAACCTGAAATCAACAATGACCCGAACAAACACCATTAGATACTAGTTAAGCTATGAAATATTTAAATCATATAGACTGAAATGAACTTGAATCATTGCAAAAATTATATTTAACAATAAAAAGAGTTGAAGCTTCTCTAAAAATAAGTATTTTTTACTCTATATATTTGCCGAATAATTTTCCAAAAAAACACTATTACAATTAAGATAGAAAAATATAAATACACACTAAAAAGGATGAATGTTAAATTATGAAAGATAAATAGTAATGACATTACAATATAAATCTACTAGTCTATAAAAAAATTGTTTAAATGAGAGTTTGATTCCTTAACTTTAGATTACAAAAAATTTAGTCCAACTATTTGAGATACAATAATTTTTGTTTTAACTCTCTTTAAATTATATATCATATTAGTAAGGGATGTCAAAGTCAAAATTACAAAGAATCGCTTTTTCAGCAACCAGCCCCATGTGGCTTCACCATGATGGGTAGAGTCATGGGTGGAATCCAACCAAACTCGGACCGAGATCTGTTAATTTTTTATGGATCCATATGGCTAGTAATAAAATGGGTTTTAGTAATTTATATAAGTTAGAATAGAATCCAAAAATTACAAAAAAAAAAAAAAAGATTCATAATAAATTTAAAGTTGATTTTGGATTGTGTAAGATCGAGTTTGAAATGGGTCCTAGAATTCTAGATCTTAAATGGATCCAAAAAGAGGGTATTATGGATCTGAGGACTATTGACCCAAATCGAGACCCGATTGTTGTTTTTGGACATGGACTCAAAATCTGGCTAGATCTTAAAATTTTGGATTCGAACTATGAAATGGGGGTGGGTTTGAGTAGGTCAAATAATATATTGGACACCTGATCATTAATACTCTTAAGATATGTGAAGGGGACATATGGCTATGGTAGACCATGAGTACTAGTCTAAGAGTAGTTGTATTCAGCGATAGCGGTTAGGCAAGGTCTCCTAATGATATGAGTAGCATCACAAGCTACATTTTTACAATATGAAATGCAGTATGTTCCAAGACATCGTGTAAGTAAGATATACACTAGTAAAAAATCCTTATTTATATCTTGTTTTTAAGCTCATTTGTATCTCATATTGAGGGTTACTAACAAGTGGGTTACAAATAACATATTATTTGTATCTCTTGAAAACCGAAGATACAAATAAGGGTTATTTGTATCCCCTATTTCAAACAGGGGATACAAATAGCCTATTATTATATCGCGTTTTACATACAGGCGATACAAGTAATGGGTTATTTGTATCCCCTGTTTGAAATAGGCGATACAAATAACCCTTATTTGTATCTTGGGTTTAAAACAGGGGATACAAATAACTCAGTTATTTGTATCCCCCTATTTAAACCTTAGATACAAATGACATTTTTTTTAATTAAAAAAACATATATAGCCCTATATATCTATATCATCACGGGATTATTAATATAATATATATCTATAGAAGTCATTCAAGGCTATAATATATATATATATATATATATATATATATATATATATATATATATATATATATATATATATATATATATATATATATATATATATATATATATATATATATATATATATATATATATATATATATATATATATATATATATATATATATATACAATTAAATGATATGTACGTTAATTAGAAAATATTGTATTACATAACATCCACAACAACACTAAATTAAAATTAGAAAATATGATCCACAAGTACACTACTATTTCATTAACAAGTTAATTAAAATTACATTTACTTTAACAAAAAGTTCAATCTAAAGTACTTTGCCCATTGCTCACGGACTATATCTATTTCATCTTGGCTATATGTGCTTGATCTTGCAATATACTCCTTAAAAACAAATAAAAAACAAAACAAATTAAAATAAATACATTATTATTCCGGCACGCGCGCATTCCATACAATAACACCCTATATCTATATTGTAACCTTGAAAGCAAATAACAAAACAAAAAACACATTCAAAAGTTCACCAAATACAAAAATTCTGCAGAAATTTCGGCAGAGCTCCGTTTGTAAAATGAATAATCCAAAAATTTTTAAACTCATGTACCTGCAAATAAACACAATACAATAAAAGTGGTGTTCATAACCACCTTCATTCTTTCTCGTACCAACCAAATAATTTGCCAAAGTACAATGAAAGTGGTGTTCATAACCACTTTTTTTCTAATCTAAACTATTTAACTAAACAACCATCCCAAAACATCATCAAATTAAACAACATAGCTAGAAAACATAATAAAAATCGAGAAATAAGCTCACTTGTGCCAAATCACCCATACATTGACTATATTGATTAACTTCACTTAAAACATCATCAAATTAAACAACATAGCTTAATAGCATAACAACATCAAATTATCCTGATGTTGCTAAAGTTGATCCCACCTAACCCTTAAAACATTTTAGGGGCTCAAATGTACATAACTTTACCCTTCTAGAAAAAAGAGAGGTTAGTTTTCGAGTGAGCATTTAATAGAAAACACTATCAACTTCACTTTAAAAAGAAAAGTGCATGATTTAATAAATTATATTACTACAATTCACCATAATGATGGGTGGATATCCCTAATTGAAAGACCAAAACATTTCGCCTGTACCCACGAAATTCTGATTTTTTTTTCATCACCGGTGCAATTTGATATATTTTGTGCGAATTTGCTGTCATTGCAATTTGATTTTTGTGAGTTCTTTTTGTGGTTGCCCACATTTAAAGATATTTGGGAGTAAAACTTTCTTCAAGTATTTGACTAATAAGCAAAAAGATTAAAAAAGTGGTGTGCAATATAGCAAGTTGCAGCAATATTTTTCTGATTCTTTTGGTTCAAAGATTAAAAAAAGGGCGTGCACTTTCTGATTTTTTTGGCAGCAATATAGCACTATTTGACTAATAGGTTGTTACCCTCATTAATGTTGCAATATAATATCCAATTAATTAAATCAAAAATCATCAAAAAGAAGAACAAAAAGTTGATTTCGTTTGATAAGCAAGTCGCAAACAACAATATTTTTCTGATTTTTTGTGCAGCAAATCGCAAACAGCAAGATGAGTACACATGAAAACAGCAAGTCGCAAACAGCAAGTCGCAAAATAAAATCACCATTATTCATTGCAATAAAAAAATCAAAATAAAATTGAAAAAATGGGTTATATAACAGCCCAATCTACAACAAAAATAAAATGCATTGTAACTTGTGTTGAATCAAGAAATATAGCTAAGATAGTGTCAAAGATTGTGATTATAAGTTGTAGTTATCCACTGTAACAACAATTTCGCACTAGTAATTTCTAAGAATCACATCTTTTATCGCAAGACAAAGCATATTAAAATCAAGCATTATTTTGTCAAAAAGCTCAAAGTAACTGTGAAGTCAGGCTGGTGAAAATTTTAAAATGAATAAGCAAAAAAATTAAAAAAATTTCGAATAATGATAAAGTTTTGAAAATAATCCCCAAAGTAAGCAGCTTTTTCCCAAATGTGTGGTTTGGAGCTGTTCGATGTTAGTAACAGCTAACAAAGACTAAAAGTCAAAAAAAAAAAGTCAAAGAGTTAGTATGTTGTTACTAACAGCATACGAACACTTACACTATTTTTTACCTTCGGTATTTGTTCCCTGTTAATAACAGCGAACAAACTCTTTGCCTTTTTTGAAACCCTCAGCCTGTGTTCGCTGTTACTAATAGCGAACGACTCCAAACCACCGCTTTAGAAAAATAACTGCTTAACTTGGGAATTATTTCTAAAAGTTCACCATTATTCAAATTTTTTTATTTTTTGCCTATTCATTTCAAATTTTCTCCAATGAGCAGATTCAAAAGGCTTAGAAGCTTATTTAGATTATAAAATAAAATTCATAAAGATGAGTGTTAATAAATGAGAGCTTTGGCATTGCTGTATCTCATAGTATGCTTATATACATACATATACACACACACACACACACATATATATATATATATATATATATATATATATATATATATATATATATATATATATATATATATATATATATATATATATATATATATATATATATATAGGATCAAATGAGAAGGATTTTAAAATGAGAAGGATGAGAAGGATTTTGTTTGATTTTTTTTAGTTACTATATATACAAAAAAGGATACTATGTTATAAAAAAAGAACACTTTAAAATTTATGTCATAGTTACCTTTCTGTGTAACATAGTTACTTTTACAATTATGTGTTTTTGGATCAATCGTGACCATAGATTTTTTTATTTTAGTGAAATCAAGGGTGTAGAATCCTTCTTACCCTTCTTATTTTCAACACCCTTCTCATTGGATCCCCCTATATATATATATATATATATATATATATATATATATTTCCGGCCCCTATACAAAGAGATTTTATACTCATCATTTCATAACAAACATAAGCTTTCTATTACTTCATTATTCTTATCTTACAAATTCTCTCTTGAGACTACTTCCCTCCAACAATGAAATTCATGAATACATTAATGATTTCAAGCAACTATATTGCACGAGACAATTCGGACACAAATGGAGATCAATGAAATATGAATTAACATTTCTTTTGGAAAATCTTCAAGCCTCTACAGCTGAGTGAAGTTGAAGACAACTTAACCGTACAACCCGTAGAAGATGCTCAAGAAGTTCAATTGCCTCATATGCTGATAAAATTGACGAAAGCCAATAAATGCTGCAGTTTCTCGTTCATAAAAAGATGAAACAACATAGAATTCTAATACACAACCAGAGATAGATAACATGTGAAAAAGGGAACATTTATGACAATTTATATGAAGATTCCTTGATTGTAAATCTAATTTGAAAGGGAATCATAAAAGAAATAGAAGAGTGGGAAGAATAGGTAGCTTAAAATCTCAAAATCCTAGAGAAGGGGGACTGCCATATTCAATGTAAGTAATTCAACTTTCAAACATGTACCATCTTTTTCCTGAAGTAACTTTTCGAAAAAGCAAATAATATAATCCACATCTGCTCTTATATGTGATTTTAGGGACAATAACCTTGCTTTTCCAAGCTTTGAGGTGAAAAAGGAAGCCGAAGCTAGTAAAGAAAAGTACCTTAGCAAAAGTCGACACTTGATAGAAGGTCTTCCAAGTAAGCTGAGGCCCTCAAAACCACTACGAATTGTAATTAAGGTGAATGAAATGAATATGTGAAATGCCTAGGTAACAGCCACTTTGTTGCATAGGTGTAAGGCAATGTATGTTGTAAAATTTGGAGCAACTTTGGCATAGCTGGCATAGTTCAATGGCAAAGCATCAACCAACAGAAATCACGTTCTTTTCTGATACATCCGTCTGTATATTTTAGCACCTTCGAGTTCTGCATGGATCTCTCTCTCAGTCCTAATCCCCATTGGATTATTCAAAAGCCAACCATCAGGATCACAAACAAACTTAGGGTCAATGACGTCGACATGTTGTATATTTGACACAAAATCAAACTGAGTTCTCATGTCAACTGCCACTTCGTGCACATCAGACTGAACAAAAACCTGTTGTATGATAGATTGAAGTATAACCATCAGTAATCAAACAAATAACAATTGACTAGATATAAGCATCTGAGGACTGAGGGAGCAAAACCGATATATTTCACGTTCGTGTAATCAACTCCTAAATGTATAATGAAAGATGCAGGCTATAAAAACGAAATTTTGAAAAGAGATTTGGAGATCACAGTAATTAGATTGGGAATTACAAAACAAACAAAGAGATGTTGATGAATATCGACTGCTGGAGATATACACCAGCTATGATAGATTCTCATTACATGTCTCGAAACAAAGTCAAATGTGTAAACAAACTAACAAAATATTACAACAAGGTGAAGATGGTGAAAATGTAGACACAAACTGAGGTCATATCATCCCATTAGATAACCTGTAACTTATCGTCTATTACTCAGTCACATAGTGCATTGTAGACTAATGAGTAGCAGCTACATGTCTGTAAAGAATCAATCTCCATTGAAAAGACATCCTCCAAAAGGCTATTAAGAAAGAATATTCAGAGCTCTCCGTTTTTTGGACAATATACAATGTTATAATTCTCTGATACTAACCGCCTTCAGTTTTTGTTTTACAAACAGAGGATCAATATTTCACTCCAATCAAAATATTGAAGGAACAAATAACTAAATTATTGCAACAGCAATACCGCTCACCCATGAATTGTGACTTGTGAGGGGTTCACAAAACACTGGAGTTAGCCAAATAATTATCTTTGCACGTAAATAAATGGCAATCAAATCAAACACTTAAAACATCTAAAATACTCCCATTGCCTTTCTTTCTTGATTACCCCCTATGCTAAAGTTAGTATATATAAATGGAAAATAAATGCTAAATTTAAGTCAATACAATATCCCTGTTAAAATGAGAGCTAAGATCGATAAGGTTCGAAGTACCTTTATGAACGATAACGAAATCAATGACTTAACAATGTTTGAAAGAAACTAAAATGCAAAAAATAACACAATGATTTAAGGAGGTTCACCCAATGTTGGCTACGTCCTCCATGGTGTGTAGTTTCTTGTTTATATTATTTCAATGGAGTAAAACTACTCTTACAGACATAGTATTACAATTGACTAGGAGAATAACAAAGAGTCAAAGACTGTGTTTAGGCTTAGGGGGTTTGTGTTTGAAGTGTTTGGATGAACAAACAAGCTTGCTATTCATAAGGGAGATCACGCTATGAATTAATAGCATTGAAACAGTTTGTTATGCCATACAAGCAGAAGGGCTCAGGCTTAATCACTTATCACAGGAGACGCAAAGGGAAAAATGACTTAAGGGTAGACGAGTAATTTCAGGGCTGGTTTAAACAAGGGAGGTTTCATACAATATGTGTGGGTAGTAAATTGTAGAAGAATAATTTTGTTATGATAGATATGATGAGCTGGCTGTGTAGGCAAAGTACACTATAAATATTGCTGTTGTAATACTTGTTTATTATGGTAAATGAAGTAAAAAGAAGTACCAAGGAGTAAGCTGATACTCGAAAATCAGTAGCCTATTTTGCTATCTTTCTTTCTTTCTTTCTTCTCTTTCTTGCTTGAGTGCAGTGGCATTCATACCAAATTTGGTATCAGAGCATTCATACCACAGCTCCACAGACTTAAAGAGTCAAAAACAGCATCCAAGAAAACATCAGAAGGTTCGCTTGACCAAAATAGAGTCTCACTCGGTCGAGCGTCCTAGTTGAGCGGGCTACAGGAAGCTACTGGAAGTATTCTATTTGTTCGCTCGACCCACCCAGGAGGTCGCTCAGTCGAGCGGCCTGGTCGAACGACCTACAGAAGGCTTTCTGACAACTTTGCTCGACTAAGCATTGTAAAGCATCGTTAACAAACTTTTGCACTTCTTCATTAAGTCGGATAACTCTTATGATAAAATTATACTTATTTCCTTCATTACTTCAAGAAAGTATTCACAGTTGCACACCATCATCAAACACAAACATTAAGTTACCAACTTAATTCACCCATTAAACAATCTCATAGGTTTCCATCTCATTACTTGCACATATGAATGCAAACATCAATTATGCACTCGAGTCACATTATTCTCAACACGTGTAATCAAATCAAACACCTAAGCTATATGAAGACCGAAGCAAAAACAACCGAGATATAATTCTAGTTTTTTTCTCTAAAACGACATGAGGAAAATGTAATATTATAGGTAACCTAACATTCAATGAGTTTTTTCTTATAATATTGTTTGAAATATTTTTGCTACCCCTAAGCTAAATTCCTAGAGCTACTACCGAACACGGGATCACCATGGGCGTGGTTAGAAAAAATGAAGATGAAGCTACTTTTGTTGTTTCCCCTAGAGAAACAGCAACCATAAGTAGATATGTTTTACCCTATATATAGCAAAGAGAGAGCCAAAATTATGCAAGGGAGAAATACAAAATGCATTTAAGAAATAAGATGTGAGATAATGCTCCTACGGACCACCACCCACACCAATAAAGCAAAGAAACTATTAATTCTCCAAGACTATGCAATGCATAGTTTGCTTAATTTTAGGGGTCGCTTAGATTGAGTATAATTATTTAAGCGGTAAAAAAGTCAAACTAGTGAAACAAAGGTAAGTGGAGGTGCAAATAAAGTAATTGAAATACATGTGAAAGATGTAAAATGAGAGTAAACTAAAAAAAGATGAATGAAAAAGGATAATGATTTCCCTCATTTGGAGGTAAGTATTCCCCCACCCACCCTCCCTTAGGATAAATTTATACCCCAGTATGAGGGAAATAAATTGTTGTTTTATCCATTTTTATTACCTTCTAACCAATTCTTTCACCTCTCTAACAATCAAATTCCTTTAATCTTCTATCTAGTTAACATTGTTTTTCTACTTTGACTTTATTTACCCTTTAAATATTTACACTCAATCCAAGTGAGCCCTAATAATTAGACTATTCTCCGAGTACTAAATTGCCCCAACAAACAAGAAAAGATGATATTTCACCTTTCCAAGAAATTTTCTTTTCAAGAACCTTTCAATATAAAGGAATTAGATAAGATCAAGGGGTAAGAGCGAAAAATAGTAAATGGAGATGTGAAGCTTCAATCAAGAGGGTCGCAATATAGTGCTCAATAAATTTAGCTAAACCACTATCAAACATTGTGTCATGGAAAAGTGTGGAAGTGACTAGGAAATGTAAACACGGAATTTCACCTACATCCAGACATAATATAATACGCCTGCAATGTACACGCTAAATTTAACTCAAAGAAGTTACAGGTCAACTGGCTACTTGTAAATTGCACAAATATGAGATGCTGCAAATGCTAGTTTACAATGCTTACCCGTCCACCTGATGTCAATTTATCCACTATAGAGTCAACAAGTGGCTTCTGCAAAACCCTTCTTTTGTGATGCTTCTTCTTAAAATGAGGATCTGGGCACTAAAAACAATTAATCAGAAGCAACTCTATTGAACCAGGAATATCAAATAACGAACCCGGACTATGAGTGAGAAGAAATACACCTATGACATATTAATATATTATTAGTATATAACTTTTCTAATATATATATATATATACTCCCTCCGTTCCCTATTGATGTTCCCATAGGGAATGTTCACGGGAATTAAGAAAAGTGGAATCTTTTAGATAGTGGACATAATATTTTATTGAATAATAAATTTGATGGAGGAAAAGTGGGGACCACAAATATAAAAAAATACTATAAAAAGTTAGTGGAAAAAATATGGGGACCACAACTAATTAAAAAAATGTTTTTATGAAGTTAGTGGGAAACATGTGGGGACCATAAGGGATATAAAAATGTTAAAATGGAGTTAGTGGAAGATATGTGGGCCCATAATCATATTAAAATATTAAAATTAGGATGGTTGAGGTTATTTTTGTCCAAAATTTGTGTTATAAATGGAAAGATTCCTTATGGGAACAACAATTGGAACATCCCAAAATGGAAAGTGGGAACTTCTTTAAGAAACGGAGAGTATATATATATATATATATATATATATATATATATATATATATATATATATATATATATATATATATATATATATATATATATATATATATATATATATATATATATATATAGGGGTAGGATCAAGTGAAAACACTTAAAGTGGTGAAAACTTAAAACCAGACAGAGGTACACATATTGTAGCAAAAGGGGTACATATTATCTTATATGATGTACATATTTTTTGTGAAGAAAAAAGTTCATATTATTTACAAAAATGCCATCTGAATATGTACCCTTTTTAAGCATATATGTACACTATTTAGCAAATGTCTAATTATTTACAAAACTACCACCCAAATATGTACTCCATTTGAGCTTTTATGTACCCCTGTTTTCAGTTTTCACCATTTTAATTGGTTTTCACATGATCCAAACCCTATATATATATATATATATATATATATATATATATATATATATATATATATATATATATATTAATCTTTACTTGCAAAAATAAAACAAAAAAATAAAAGGCATATTGCACTAAGATGAACTCACCAAGACTGAAACTAAGACCAACGGTCCAGGATAAGAGGATGCCAACTGCTGGAAAGAAACTGTAGCATTGGCAAACATGAAATATCTGAAACATAGGTCAACATGATTAGGCAGTGAACAATGTCATGCTTTCTTAACAATCCTATACATTAATAAGAAAATAAAGACGTTTATCTTACGCATTATAAAGACCTAGCTCTTTCGCCCAAATATTAGCGCGTTCTGCCAGCTGCATTTAGATAAGTTTCCAGGTAAGTGACTGCCCATCTGTTCAAGAAGATGTAGCTCAAACGCATAACTTAGAGAAGAAACGGTGATATATTATGACATACCTTTTTGCGGATTTCGAGTCCCAAATAATTAATAGATCCCTCGTTATGTTTGGCTTGCCATAAGAGAAATCTGCCACTGCCTGAAATTTATTTAATGTTAGGCATTAGAACACAATCTTTTTATATCCAAGAAAAATAGCATGTTATGCATTAAAAATTATAAGTAACACTGAAAATTAAAGAGAGAGAAACTCAGTTAATGGAAAAGAGCTCAACAAAACTAACAATGAATTAAATTATTAGCTGAGGAAAGAGAAATCGGTCATTCAGCAAAGAGCTCAGCTAAACTAACAAAATCATGAATTACATCCTAATTCTGCCTTTCCTTACATTGTGATTAACTGGCGTCCTTGGTAGATGTAATCATGTAAAACACAATTATTAATCAAAATGTAATACACAGGGACAGAGTCGTCTTGAAAAGTTTGGGGGTGTTGTGCAAAACTTTTATTTTGCACCTTATTTATAGTAAATATATTTAGGGAAATTCCACGTGGTAACCATGAGGTTTTGGGGTTTCCACGTGGTAACCAAAACTTTTAAAAAATCCACGCGGTAACCATAAGATTTATGTAATTGTCTACCGTGACCTTTTTGCACATAAAAAGGTTAGCAAACGTTAATTTCGAAGTTTTAGAACTGTTCTACGCCTATTTATGCGATTCAAAATTTCAAATGCCATCAGTTTCAACCTTTTCCCCCATAACATAAACCCCAACTCTACCATTTTTCATCCAAATCATATATTTTCCCCCAAATCCAAAGATGGTAGAGTTAGGGTTTATATTTTGGGGAAAAAGGTTGAAACTGATGGCATTTGAAATGATGAGTAGCATTAATAGGCGTACAATAACCTTAAAGCTTCGAAATTAACGTTTGCTAATGTTTTATTAACGTTTTATGTGCAAAAAGGTCATGGTGGAACAATTTGGTAAACCTCAGGATTACCGCGTGGATTTTTTAAAAGTTTTGGTTACCACGTGGAAAACCCAAAACCTCAGGCTATCAGGTGGAATTCCCCATATATTTATTTTATTGATAAACTTAACATCTTTTTTTTAATTAGCTTTTCATATATGGGAGAAAGAGGGACCATGTGCGGTCGCAGGGACTAGCTTATCCTAGGGGTAAAGTTGCATATGAAACAATTTCTTCCTCAATCAATAACGGAACAAAGGATTCAACACAAAGGAAGAAAGTAGGAAATAAAACTAAATTGGTGATAGAAGGAAATGGTGCAAATCTACATCTTAAATTACTGTAGAATATTATTGCTCTCATCCCCAAACCACAATTATTTAGTGAATCTTCCCCTGATTAGTCATGGGTTTCATCTTTTCTACATTAAAAATATATATGTCAAACAATGTGAGCCCATTAAAGACCTCGAGGATCTTATGTAGTGCTTACTGCTTGAGTAAGTGCATTGCTAAACCACAACAAGACACAACATCTAAACCAATAACAGCATAATGGAACATTCAAATCGGCTCTAAAACTATCAAGATAAAAAGTATTAGAATTGTAGAAGCAAATATAAAAAGCAAAACCTACTAATAGTATATAGAAGAGATGAAAGAAGTACCACAGCCAATGTCAATCATCAAAGGTAAAGAGGGGTCCTTAAACACCTCATTCCAATCAGGCGCCTTAGCTGGAACCTATCAATTGTAGAACAGGCTAAGAAAACTAAGAAAATGCTCACAAAATCAAAAAAAAACATAGTAGAAGCAAATACAGATGCCAAAACAAGGGTTAGAGGTGAAATAGAAAACATCAATACTTACCGACAAAGCTGAACTGAGAGGATTAACATGTTGCCGGACTCGAATATGACCCAACTCCTATCCGGAAAATCGAAACAGAAATAGCCAAATTGAAAGAAAAGAAGTAGAAAAACCCAAAATCAAAAATTGGCAATAAAGAATTATAGAAAAGAGTGAAAGAAATGACAAACCACGCAAATGTAAGGAAGATTAAGATCAGCATATTCTAGAGCAACAAGGTTAGGGCTGCGAATGCTATGATTTTGTTGTTGAGAAAAAGATGCAACAGTTGATTGAAGCCTGGAACAATGAAGGGAGATAGAAGAATGGCAAAGCTGAAATGTGTAGTTGATGGTAGATAAAGATGTTAAGGATTTCCGAAAGGTACAAGTAGAAGAAGCTACAGCAACTGTTCTTGGTAAAGCCATAGCCCATAGGATATGATTTTCAATAAATTCTCTCTTATCTTGCGTTTAATCTAGGGCTTCTTCTTCGTTTATATACCAAACAAACGCAATTAAAAGCATTTTACGAAAGCGCTACAATTCAAATAGGTCGACCTCAATTCATTTCAGAAGTCCCTCTTCTAAATGATAATTACACTATTAATTAATGTTTACTACTCCGTCCCGATGAGTTTGTAGCAAAGAGAAAATGGGTGAATATTAAGAAAGTGGTAATAAGTGAGGAGAGAGAATAAATTGTGTAGATGAAATTTAAAGAGAGTTAAAATGTATGGATGAGATTAAAAAAAAGTGGTGGGCCATAGTCCAAAAATAGAAATGCTGCAATTTAAGTGGGACGGACGAAAATGGAAAATGCTGCAAATTATAAGGGACGGAGGGAGTATGGTTTTGTGAATTATACTAGATAGATATTCAGGCCCGTCTTGGACATTTGAGTGGTCTTGACTTGAGCGAAATTAATTTGTGGGCCCTTAAAAAATATACGTGTCTGATTATTTTTGTAGTGACGGTTGATAAAATATTATATTTTTCAAAAGATAGTTCTAAAATGGACAAGTAAACTAGTTAATAGAGAGAAATAAAAAAATCAACAACACTAACTGTCTAATGCTTATATTAAATGTTTCTCACTTGAAAATATAAAAACTTTATACAATATTCATTAGTATACTATCGGCCAAAACTTTGAAAAAGATTTAAAAACAAGTAGCCACCAACAATCGAAACATTACCAAAAAATTATGAACTACGCAAGTATGTAATTTTTTTTTTTTTTTTGGCAAAGTAATTTTTATAAAATGCCAGAAAAATAGCCGAAGCTTACAACGGGTCAAAATATTGAGAGGTCGGGCCAGACGAAGCTCCAAGGGACACAACCCTTATCATTCGTAACGTCTGGAACGACGTCTCCAAAAGGAGAAAATATCTCCAAGCTAGCCAAAAACAAGGCATATACATGAAGCGCACACTACACAAAAGCCTAATCTATCTAGAGAGGCCATTGTGCGAAGAACTAGATACATTCATTACAAGATATATCTGTGCAAAACAAAAGTATAACATTTCTCAGCTCGGTATCTCAACCTTGGACAATCCATAGCTTCAAAGATTCGTAGCTTTAAAGCCTTCATAAAATGTGTATCCGATAAGCCAAGCACAGTACGCCCTTATAAGCCACGCACAGCACCAATCAAAGATGCAACCAGCCTTGTAGCTGGTAGATCAGCAGCTGCTGGGCATACACCCGTGCTGATCCGATAGAACAGCAGCCTGCCTAGGCTTCTACACACCCAAAAACACCCCATTGGACAGTGAGAGCTGCGCATTATAGCAGCTTGGTGCCTTCCTTATGTATTCATGACAAAGCACTAAACCTCCATATCAAGTACTCCTCAAAAATCAGAACATTATGGTCAACAAAGTTAATCTATGGGAAACTTGTATACTTCATCACAAGGGAATATTCAAAGCATATCAAGTCCACAAAAATGACTCACATATGGTACTCCCCAAAACAGGACAAACCCCAAGCAGCAGTCAATGCTCCAAGAAATTATAAATAGAGACATACAAAATTATATTGAACATAACAGACCTTCAGGAGGTTCACCTCAGCAGTTACTTAAGACTACACAATATTTACGTACCAATCCTTCCATGGGCAAGAGACACAAGAGGGTGGAAGGAGACCCTTGAATCTTTGAGGCTAACCATTAGGAAGGTTCCCCTTCCTTTTTGGCTCCGAATTCACCTCGACAGTAGTTATCACTACTTCCCCTGCTTCATTGGTAGAAAAAATCTCCGTTGTATTACGAGGGGTTGGTGGTTTCTTAGCCATGAGATCCCTGGGTGCTTGATCTGGTGTGGATATGGTCTTGGCAACTATATTCTGATGGGCAGGAGACACAGGTGTTTTCTTTGGGCTAGAAACATCTGGTAGCTTAACCTCCCCCTCAGGAATACTTTTTTTACTCCCTCGCACTGAAGAAGGTTTAGATGCCCTCGTCCTTGTTTCACCCAGCCTACACTTCACCTCAGAGTGTCCCATTTCCTTGCACTTATCACAGAAGATAGGTTTCCATTCATATGCTACTTTTTGGTTAATTAATTCATCAATTTCATTAATGAAATAGATTTCATCAGGGAATTCCCCATGAATCTTCATATCAATTAGGACCCTGGCATATAGCATCCGTTCATGCTTGGTAGTAGCATTATCCACTCGAATCACTTGGCCTAAAGTACCTGCAATCTTTTTCAGAGCCATTTCACTCCAGTCATGGTTGTTAAAATCGCGATTCTAATCTACGATTCTACGATTTTACGATTCAAAATCAAGCGAGCGATTTGAATCGCAGTTAGAATCTTAAAGTTGTAGAATCTTACGATTCTAGTTGGAATAAAATTTGTTAGAGGTAGAATCATAACACGATTCTACGATTCTACGATTTAACGATCCGATTCTACTATTAAAGTATGAATTATTTAAATTTTTCTTATGTACCATATTTTACTAATCTCATTCACATATTCACATAAATTTCGTATTTTCCATCATGAAAATTTTTAAAAAACAAATTTTTTAATCGATATGAGGATTTAAACTAATTATTGAAAAGTTTCCGTTATATTTTCAAAAATAAAGTCAAAGAAACTGTAATTCATAAGTTTAAACTGTTGAATTGGATGATAATGATAAGAAACTAGATATTTTTAATATTTTTAAGTTTATTTGTAGAATCGTACGATTTTACGATTCGATTCTACCGATTCGATTCTACCTCTCTAAACGATTCTAAGTAGAATCACGATTTTAACAACTTTGACTCCAGTACTCTAAAGCTAAAGCTGGAAGTCTAACCCATATTGGCAGTGAAGTTAGCTCAGACTTACTAGGTGAGGTCTTAGGGGTCCAAGGTCTAACCACAAACGGTTTTTTATCAAATAAAAGATTTCTTAGTAAAAAAATAAATCTGAGATATCGAGCAATAGCAAATAATCAAATGAAGAACTTTAATTATTTTACATCATTTACACTTAGAAAGATTTCTTAGTAAAAAAATCATTACTTTATCCATAAACAAAAAATTAAAAGCTCTTAAAAACGGGGTCATAAGCTATAGCTTAGATAATTGGGCAGAATAAAAACAAATAAAAAATAAACAAATAATTAAACTATATAACTAGAAATGGACCAAAAAAATCAAGATGTAGAATATAAAAGACTAAAAAAGGAAAAGAAATGTAGACAAGACTACAAGAGGATTGAAATATATATATATATATATATATATATATATATATATATATATATATATATATATATATATATATATATATATATATATATATATATATATATATATATATATAAAGGAAAGAAAAATTAATGACAAGAGGATTTGAACCAAAGATTTAATACACACAAGTCAATAGCTTTGCCATTAGGACATTGCTAATTATCATTCTTATTAATTGCATCATCGCTTATAACCAGAAACTAGGAGGCCCTAATACTAAAGAGGCCCTGAGCAGGAGCTCCTGCTGCTCTTGCTTATGGCCGGCACTGTAGATATTCATGCTATGTATGGAGATTAGAAAAAAAAAATTTTGAGTTAATTTATTGTGTTAAAAGTATTTGTTTTAATGATTATTTACTTTATAGACTAAGGAAGATTTTTTCAATTTTTTCAAAAAAGTCAAAACAACAGATTAAAAATTTGGTCTCATTTTAAAGATTTGAAAAAAGTCAAGACTTCCATTTAAAATTACTCCCACCGTATGTTTCGAAAGTCCCTTCTCTCTCTAAGAGTGAGGGTTGGTCTAGTTGAATACTAGTTTTCTTCTTCGGCAGGGAGTCTTCTCTGGCATTCTCTACCGGTTCTTTTCCTTTGCTTTTCTATTTTTCTTTTTTCTTTTTCTTTTTTCTTTTCTTTTGTTCTGTGTATGATGGATTCGGTATCAAGGGTTGTGGTGAGTCTAGAAGGGGGTCAAAATATTTCTTTGATTAATTCTGATGAGGGTGAGTTTGGGCCGGTGGAGAAGGGGCTCAATCCTGGTAAATGCCATGACGAGAAGGTGTTAGAGGTCAAGAATTCTAATGCAGGAGATGACAAGACTTCGGATGATGAGGTTTTGTGAATGGTTGGATGATGGGGATGAGGAAGAAAAGGAGCAGATATAGTTTGATAGGTAAATTGTGGTCCGAAAGATTCCTTAATCCGACAGCGTTCTGTCTTGAATGGGGGTTTTGGGGTATGTAATTAATTAAGGGTAATTTAGTAATTACCATTTAGTTGTTAGCTAGGGGAGCAAGCCACTTGAAGGAGGGGTTTATAGTATAAATAAAGATGGATGGAAAGGGAAAAGGCATCCAGAAAATTAGTAAACACTTGGTAGTGAGTATTATACTCATTTAGGAGATCGCAAGCTTCTCGAATTGCTTGTAACTATCATTACGTTTGTAATCGTTCTTGTTTACCTTCAATCTTTTGTTATACAATTACAATTACATAAACGTTCTTTGTTATTTCATATACAATTACATTTATCCTGCCATACAATTTGTGCATTCTTACTTTTTTGTTTTCTGCCATTGCTAACACTTCTACATGGCTGAGCTAGTCCATAACAATTGGTATCAGAGCGGTACAGTCCCGGGAGGCCGTGACGGTGCCGGAAAATTCAGACTCACCGACAAAGTTCAGGAAACCGATCCTTTAGATGCATTTTTGGAAGAGGTTGATGGTAGATTTCCACCATTAATGAGGCTGGAAATGGCTATACAATGCAACATTATTCACTCCTTCAAAGCTTTCTCTGTGGATGAACTCTATGAAAAATGGAGGACAGGTATGTGTGAGTTTTGTGATGAAAGTATAGGAGAAAAGGGATTATCAGGCCACAATTGTAAGGAAAGTGGATATTCGATCATTATCTTTAATGAAGGCAGTGAGGATGAATTGGTTGGGTTGGTGAAGCAAAAGATCTATGTAAGTGAGAAAGAAAACAAATCAGATAAAGAGAAAGAAGAATGCACGCATCCTGATGAAGCTGCGGTCGGTGAAAGGGAGAAGGCAGAGACGGAAGAAGGCCTTACCAAACACAATGACAGAATCTTCAAAGGAGTACCAGAACTCTCAGTTGAGATATCTCAGGAAGAATTTATTGAGAAGGAAGAAGAACAAGAGGATTCGACTGAGATTGTGGTGGCAGAATGTGAAGTAGGTGAGCAAATTATTGCCAATACAGTCAACATTTTCAAGAACCTTGAAGGCAGTGAACACAAACTCTTGGTTAGCACATTTCACACCAGATCTGAAAATGGTGGTCGGATGTCGGCTGGAAATTCCAAACATCAGCAGAAAAGGTTGGCTAGATATGGTGAAGGGTTAGGGCTTATATTAGGGCTCGAGATTGGAACATTGAGTTTTGTAACAATGGCTGTAGACGTCAGTGATTTAAGTGACAATGAAGTTAGTTACGGCGGCGACGGTGGAGCTTATGGGATAGTATAAAAAACATTTACATCATATTGTTTTAATATAAAAAAAATCAAATGATGTCAATATCGATAATATAAAAAACAATTACATCATATTGTTTTAATTACGGTAATTGACCACGTCGAGTTTTCATATTCTAAAAACGACGCATAATTATAGATTTACATAACTAATTCACTCTTTCCAAATGTATAGCCAATAACCCTAAAACAATTATGAATTATGAATTGTAGAATTAAATTATTAATCAACTCAAGTTTAAATCAATTGTAGAGCTTAAATCAATGCATCTCATAATATTTTAGAGCTTAACTACCATGGGAAATAGGGAATGCATAGCCTATCTCATAAAAATTAACACTTAAATACGATTGCAAACACT
Organism: Amaranthus palmeri; assembly: GCA_019776075.1. Lineage (NCBI taxonomy): Eukaryota > Viridiplantae > Streptophyta > Magnoliopsida > Caryophyllales > Amaranthaceae > Amaranthus > Amaranthus palmeri. The sequence goes on along the minus strand of JAAKBH010000666.1, from coordinate 60,250 downwards.
AACAAAGGTAAATTATTAATCAACTCAAATAACAAATTAAAAATTGAAACTCAAACTTTTATGGAAAGAATTAAAGAAAGTAAAGATAAAATGAGAAATTGTGGGGTGATGTCGTGTCTTTGTGTGTGCAAAATAAGGATGGATTATTGGAAAAAAAAAAAAATAAGTTTCAAAATGTTTCTATCAAGGTTTGAACCTTGGTGATTGCTGTCAATGACAAGAATTTCTACCAACTGAGACAGCTCAATAATCAATATGTAATAGGAAGTGGGCTTGTATATAATTCAAGTGCTGTCAATTGACAGCATTGAACAAGTGTAGATCCGCCCCTGACCACAAACGAAGTTAGTAAAGCTCTCAAAGAAATGGGGCAAGCCAAGGTAATCGGTCTCGACAACATCCCGATTGAGGCATTGAGTTGTTTAGGAGAAGAAGTCATTTAATGGTTAACAAACCTCTTCAATGTTATCTAGAGGACACATAAAATGCCCGAAGAATGGAGGAGCGGTACACTTATCCCTTTATATAAAACAACCGCGACGAACAAGTCTGTGGAAATTATAGAGGGATAAAGTGTGATACCCCATTTAGCTTGAAAAGAGATTGATAGACTACTCATATCAACAAGGTGCATCTTCTTTTCTAGGGAGCCCATTCGCTAAGAACTCCACAGTTAAGCGTGCTTGGTGGGGAGTAATCTTAGGATGGGTGACCTCCTGGGAAGTTTTCCGGGTGCGCACGAGTGAGGCCAAAGTGCGCTGGAAAGACTTGTGTTGGTCTGTGGGGCTAGTCTACAGTCTCCATGAGTAGTCACCGGCGGTCCGACTGGCCGGGGTGTTACAAATGGTATCAGAGCAACCCTGCGACCGTGGCTGATTGTGTGTTCAGCGCACCTAGCGGGGGAAAAGATCCTGAAACGACGGTTCAACGAGGACGTTGTATTCTTAAGTGGGGGTGAATGTGATACCCCAGATTTAGCTTGAAAAGAGATTGATAGACTACTCATATCAACAAGGTGCATCTTCTTTTCTAGGGAGCCCATTCGCTAAGAACTCCACAGTTAAGCGTGCTTGGTGGGGAGTAATCTTAGGATGGGTGACCTCCTGGGAAGTTTTCCGGGTGCGCACGAGTGAGGCCAAAGTGCGCTGGAAAGACTTGTGTTGGTCTGTGGGGCTAGTCTACAGTCTCCATGAGTAGTCACCGGCGGTCCGACTGGCCGGGGTGTTACATAAAGCTCCTCGGCCACACAATTAAATTATAGGAAACAGTGATAGAGAAGAGAATCAAACAAGTGGCGGGGATTAGAGAACATCAATTTAGTTTCATGCCCGGGAGATCTACCACTGGGGCTATACATGTGCTAAGAAGATTAATGGAAAACTATAGGGAAAGGAAAAAAAATTTGCATATGGTGTTTATAGATTTGTAGAAGGCTTATAATAGTATACCGTGATGTACCATCTGGGCAAGCCTAGAGACTAAGGGGGTCTCACGGAGCCATATTGATGGAGCATTAACCAACATACAGACACCCATTAGGATTACAAAGTCTTTTCGAGTTGGAGTAGGCTTACATCAGGGATCGACACTAAACGCCTTCCTGTTTGCAGTTATTCTAGATGAGATGTTCAAGTCTATCTGGGAAACTGTGTAATGGTGCATGCTTTTCGCTAACAATATAGTATTAGTCGCAAAAACCAGAGAAAAGGTTAATACTAATTAAATTAAAAGAATGGAGGTCAGTCCTAGAAAGTAAACGACGTATAAGTCGTACAAAAATAGAATATGTAACACCCCGGCTCGCAGAATATGTAACTTCCTTTAAGAAGTGTGATACCCCAGATTTAGCTTGAAAAGGGATTGATAGACTACTCATATCAACAAGGTGCATTTTCTTTTCTAGGGAGCCCATTGCTAAGAATTCCACATTTAAGCGTGCTTGGTGGGGAGCAATCTTAGGTTGGGTGACCTCCTGGGAAGTTTTCTGAGTGCGCACGAGTGAGGCCAAAGTCCACTAGAAAGACTTGTGTTGGTCTGTGGGGCTAGTCTACAGCCTCCATGAGTAGTTACCGGTGGTTCGTTGGGCCGGGGTGTTACAAATGGTATCAGAACAACCCTGCGACCGTGAATTATTATGTGTTCAGTGTACCTAGCAGGAGAAAAGATCCTGAAATGACAGTCCAACGAGGACGTTGTATTCCTAAGTGGGGGTGAGTGTAATACCCCAGATTTAACTTGAAAAGGGATTAATAGACTACTCATATCAACAAGGTGCATCTTCTTTTCTAGGGAGCCCATTTGCTAAGAACTCCACAGTTAAGTGTGCTTGGTGGGGGAGCAATCTTAGGATGGGTGACCTCCTGAGAAGTTTTCCGGGTGCGCACGAGTGAGGCCAAAGTGCGCTGGAAAGACTTGTGTTGGGGCTAGACTACAGTCTCCATGAGTAGTCACCGGTGGTCCGTTGGGCCGGGGTGTTACAGAATATTTGAGATGCAGTTTTAGTGGCAATGAGCAAGGTGTTGGTCAAGATGTGACAATCGGAGAAGAAGTAGTTACAAGTACGAAAAAGTTCAAGTATCTAGAGTTGATTATCCAAAGCAATGGATGGGGAGATTGATGGAGATGTTAGGCATCGTATACAAGAAGGTTGGCATAAGTGGCCAGCGGCTACCGGAGTGTTATGCGATAGAAAGTTCCCAATTAGACTGAAAGGTAAATTCTACAGAGTAGCCATTAGACCAACATTGTTGTATGGGACAAAGTATTGGCCGATTGAGAAGTTTCATAAACAAAAGATGGAAGTAGCAGGGATTCGTATGTTGAGGTGGATGTGCAGTAACACAATTATAGATAGAATCAGGAACCAGTAGTTTAGGGAGAAGCTAGGTGTTGCCCCATTAACTGTCAAAATGCGTGTGCAAAGAAAGGATTTCGACTCCCCCGTTAGAAGACTAGAAAACATCATAGTGGAGGGTAAGAGAAGCCGAGGTAGACTTAAGAATACGTGGGTTTAGCAGATCAAGAACGACTTAAATAAGTTGCGCCTTTTCGCGGACCTGACTAGGGATAAGAGTAATTGGAGACGTCAGATTCATGTTTTATACTACTAGTAGTTTCTTTAGTCACCACCCTGCCCTAGGGTCTAGTTGCTTCTTACACGCTTTGTTTTGTTTGTATAATTATCGTGGTTTTACTTTATTTTTATTTGTCTTCTTTTTGTCTCATTTTTTTTTTTTTGGTTAGATCTAGTTTCTGCTTGTGCTGTCTTTTGCACTCTTGAGACAAGGTTGCCACTCATATCCTCCTTATGCAGGGCTCTTACTGTTTGGGGTAAAATCAACCGTTTTTCTCTAGTCCATGATTTGAAATGAAAAGGAATTGTGATTAACATTGCATATATTGAATATTGATAGATAGTATATCCTCAACATAACTCTGAATCCAATTTACTATTGCTGCCAACATTGGCATGCATTATGGCATTTCCATTTCCATTACATAAAAAATCCACACATCACAGAAAATGATGAATACAAGGCAATGAGCACAGCTCAATACACATATGTTTTTGCCCTACAATTTCTTCCTTCAAGAACCTCTCAGACAGCTGACTGGCTGCATTTTTTACAGCACAACAATCAGGAAGATCAGGAATATAGCCGCATCAGAATGCATCAGCCAATCTTAATCATACTCTTAACATTGGCATGCTACTAATTGGATAACTCGCAAATCGCAATCACTGCAGCTGTGTTATGCTATTATATTATTTACTTCATTCCTATCATCTAAATCCATTCTTTACAATCAACAATTCAATCCAGATAGACGATTCACTACATCTTTCATCGATGGCTGCTCAGATGGCCTGCTTCTCGTGCACTGTAAAGCAACTTCCAGTACTAAACTTATTTCCCTCCTCAAATATACTTGTTCACCCAATTCGTTTTCACTGCATATCTCTTCTAAAAGATCCTCGATTGCCTTGCTGTGAATGCTCTTAGTCACATCTTTTATCCTTCCGTTTGTCAAGATTTCCAGTATCACCTTTCCAAAGTTATATATATCCGCGTACATCTCCTCTTTGATTGACGCGTCTTGGCCTGCTAAACCAATAAAATTACAATTTATGTCTTTAATTATGTTCTAATATATCTGACGCCTGACGGCATATACTTTATCATGCCCCCTCCGTTTTCATATGTGAATGAGGAGTGGATGTGATTCGAATCGCTTTTTATATCAATTCAACCACAAGCTTAAACTTATGGACGGTGTTAGCTATTAAGAAAAGGAAAAGAAAACAAGATTAACAAGCATACCTGACTGCAATTTGGATGGTGTTAGAGGGAATGAGCCTTTGTTAAGTAGCATTAAAAATCGAAAACCGAATTCGGTCAACTGGGGTTCCATGCTTTCATCTAACACGATGTTACCCGTCCTAAGATCGCCATGAGGAATAGCTGGATAGCAGTCATGATGAAGGAAGCAAAGGCCCTTTGCAATACCCAACACTATCTTATACTTGGAAGCCCAATCCTGTTTTGCTAAAATCTTTTCAGCCAGATTTCCATTTGGCAAGTAATCATACAGAACATACACAAGATCCTTATTGTAGCAATATCCAAGCACTCTAGTCAGGTTTTTATGCCTTGCATTACCCATTTGGATGATAAACTCTTCCATAATTTCCATTCTCTGTGGGTCCCAATCAATTTTCTTTACAGAAACTGTTATTCCTGTTGGCAAGGTAACTTTGCATACTGGAGATGCTGTCTCCATGAACTCTGGAGAACTAAAGCTCTTCAAAACATCATTTGCAGTGAAGTTGGGCAATCCAGTAAAAGAGATCATTTTCCAATGGCCTTTTGTTCTTCCTTTCTGGATGTAATATACCCCAGAAACAGCAAGGGCTATGAATACAACAATAGCTACACAAAGTATGAGTACCCACAAAAACTCTGCTTGGATTGCTTTAGAATTTGGGCATTCCTCTAAAGGCTCCCCACATAACTTTGAATTGCCCACAAAAGCACTGCTATCCATTAACCTAAAACTCTTGCCTCGCGGTATCGAGCCAGATATATCATTGAATGACACATTTAGAAGCTGTAAACTAGTTGAGTGACCCAAGTTTTCAGGGATTTCACCACTGAGATTATTATGAGATAGGTCTATGATACTAAGACCTTGGCAATCTGAAATGGTTTCTGGCATATCACCCATGAGGTAATTTGAACTAAGTTCAATAACAGTAAGAGATTTGCAAGACTGGAAAGAGGGAATATTGCCTGATATGCCACAAGAAGATGCAGAAAAGTTGCTTAGTAATGGTAAAGACCAGAGCTTTGGTGGAAGTTTACCACCCAGCTCAGGGTTATTGGAGACATTGAAGTACTCAAGCTTAGGAGCTTGATTAATATCTTCAGGAATACCCCCTGTCAGCTTGTTATTTGACAAATCCACATATGAAATTTCAGATAAAGTACCAAATTTTAATGAGATGGGACCTGAGAGTGAATTATACTCGAATCGAATGCGAACGAGAGATGAACAATTGGAGAGGAAAAGGGGAAGCTCACCAGTAAAAGAGTTGGAGAACAATATAAGCTTGGAAAGCATGGCATTGGCACACAGATTTGGAGGTATCTCACCACTGAAATTGTTAGTTGAAACATCCACCAATTTCAGATTTGAGTTGATCCCCAAGCTCTTTGGAAGCAAGCCTGAGAAATAATTGTTCCAAAGGAGGAGAGTATCCAACATAGGAAGATCTGCTATGACTTGGGGAATAGTGCCACTCATTTCATTTTGAAAAAGGCTGAGAAAAGTGAGATTCTTAAGCTCTGAGAAACTTTCTGGGATTTCCCCAGAAATCATATTGTCAGAAAGATCCAAACTTTGCAGAGAAACCAATTTGCTGAACTCCGAGGGAATCAATCCACTGAATTGGTTTCTGAATAAGAAAAGGGATTCAAGCTTAGCCAAATTCCCAATATTTTTTGGAATTGGGCCAGAGAGATTTGCTCCTGCAATATCTAGGTATTGAAGTTCACTCATATTTCCTATTTCCCAAGGGATGCCACCTTGGTATGAATTATAGCCAATTTCCATGTGGGTCACAGTTTGAAGTTTCCCCAGCTCAGGAGGAATATGACCACCAAGAAGATTTCCAGCCAAATGAATGAATTCTAAACCCTTGAAATCCCCAAATTCTGAAGGGATTGGCCCACTAAAGTAACTCCCAGCAAAGTTAAGAACTTTAAGCGACTCAATCTGTGAAACCTCAGCAGGCAATTGCCCTGAAAAACTATTGCTGAAGGCATCTAACACCACAAGCTTCTTTAACCCTGAAACCCCATTTGGGAAATTACCTGAAAAATTGTTCCTACTTATATCTAAGCTTTTCAAGTTAGTGAGATTAAAGATTGAAACAGGAAGTTTCCCAGAAAACAAATTGAGACTGAGATTAAGGGTAACAAGATGAACAAACACACCAAATTGTTTCCCAGAAAGTTCTCCAGCTAGACCTCTTCTTGATAAGTCCAACCCAATGATCATGGTGGAGTTATTGTTGCAAGAAACCCCAGACCATGAACAAGCTGCAATTTCTTCAGATGGGTTGTTCTTGGAAGGCAAGAACCAATCATCTAAAGTATTGTAATTATCCATTAAGTCAGATTTCAAGCTCATCAATGCATCAGAGAAAACATCAGAAGCAGGAACAGTAACAATCATGGAAGTAGCAAGAATGAGATTTAAACACAATAAGGTTGGTGAAATCTCCATTGGGACTTGGAGTAGAAGTGGAGAAAGAGAAATAAGAGAAGGAGTGAGCCCAACCCTGTTTGGGTAGTGGGGAGTGGAGTGGAATGGAGTATGGAATGGATTAAAGTGTGATTTATAATATGTTTAAAAGCAAATACTCCTAAGAAAGAAGAATGATGATATTGAAATTGCATGGGAAACAAAGAACAGTAGAATAGGGAGTTCATTACTCAAATGGCATAGAAAAAGAGGAAACATAAGGGGACCATACCCACACCCACCCCTGCTTTATATCATTTATTAGGTGTTAAGTATAAAGTTGATTCATGATTAGCGTATATCATATCTTAATTTCCATATTTTAATACCCTTTAAACTTAAAAGAAGGATAGGAATTAGGGTGGAGTATCTGACAACTGTTTTCTATCATCAAAATGATACCCTTAAAACTTAAAAGAGGGATAATAGTGTACATAGTTGAGTCAAAAAGTAGTTTCAGAAACTTGCCAGTGAAGACGAATCTATATAAAAATACTAGTACTAAAATTTAATTGATATAATAAATTATAATTAAGTCTCCATGTAGTTTATTTAGATAAATTGTTATTGATTTTATAAAGAGAGAAACAAGAGGGATACTGCTTAAAATCCGGGTCCTCGTATACTACATATAAATATAATATAATTATTAATTAATTTGTACACCGAAATTGTGGAAAATTGCTGTATGCAATTGGGAATTCAGCTGTAATATGGAATCTATTAATAGTTGGGTTGGGTTGAGTGAAAAATAAAGGTGGATAAATGAAAAGAGTCAAATAAAGAATCAAAGTGACAAAGAGAAGTGGGTTAGTGATAGAATTTTTAAAATTTGGTCTAGACGATTAAATAGGGAGCTAAAAAGATAATTTACTTACAAATTCAAATTAAGTGTATAATGTCTACATTATTTCCGATGATAATAGGTATAAAGTGAGAATAAAATAAGGATAAAATAGAAAATTATTTAAATACTTTAAGCCAAAAAGGATAGTGTTGCAAGTATTGTAAAATATCTAAAAGAGGAAAGTATTGTAAGTAATTTGGAACGGAGGAAGTATTCTTTATCTCTATTGTGCCGCGTGCGTGGGACAATTCACATGCGGGTAGTAATGGACACTTTTACGCCAATTATTTGTGAGTGATGTGGGAATTTTTCCCATCAAAATTTAAGATTAAATGTCCAGTCAAAAAGGTTCAACAACAACTCAAACTCTTATATCATTTAGAAATAAAGAGTTGAGCATAAGTCACGTAAATAAGGAGGGTTGAAATAGAGATAACTTACGTACAAATTCAAAGTGAGTTTATTAATAAAACCAACTAGTACTAGTTTGAATCCTAAGTTTATAAAGTGACAATTCATCTTCCCTTTCTCCAGTGTGGAACAACCCACATGAGTATAACAATGAACACTTTACCAGAAAGTGCTAACTAGTTGACAATTTTGTTAAAAAAAAAAAAGAAAGACCCAACTAATAGACACATCGATCATGAGTAAATTTCCTTATGTACTTTTGAAATCACACCATTTCACATAAAAAAAATTCTATTTGTTTTAGTCAAACAATATTATTTTAAAGGGACCGAATAAAACACAAGTGATAAGAATTAAGATGGGAGGATTAAAACGAAAAGCAGCATCTTTTTATGACTTTATAAAATGGGCATAATATAGCCACAACTTTCACAAAAAAAAGTATATAATAAAAAACAAAAGTAGAAATGAAAAATAAAATTCCAAGAATGAAGGGATAAAATAAAAAGTAATAATAGTTGGATTAAGTAAACAAAACTAGGTATTTCCATTTTCCATCCGTTGGTAAGAATGAACAATGAAATCAGTGATTTAACAAAAAGTAGAGTAATTGTGTTGTTTTGAATGACAAATCTAAAGAGTGAGTATTTGGAATTGGAAGTTGGGGAAACAAACGTGGTATTGTGCAGTGTTGAGCACCCTTTTTAATTTGTGATTAATTTCAAAGATTTGTAGTATTCATTTCATTTGGTGACATCACTTTCCTAATTTGTCTTTTTCCTCTTGTTTTACACTCATTAACATCAAATTATTAACGGAAGCCCTCGTCTTCAAGGATGTCCTTAATTTATGATACTAAATTAATTCTAATAAAACTTGAACTCGTTAATTCAAGCTTCACAAGGGAATTGAAATTAACTTGGCAAATTCTAATTGCTAATGAGAAAGATTCTAGAATGTTTAAGGAATAAAAATGACTTCCAAAAGATAATTTTCTAAACCCTAAAAGTCGTATTTATACTTCAAAAAAATAACCGAACAAAAAAGAAATAATGGAGATCATGTGATGTAAATAATCTCGGTCGAGATTGGGACAATCTCGCCTGAGTCTAATGAAAATCTCGCCCGAGATTGCAACTCGTAATTTCTAGTAGCTTTTTGTTCCTTGGGAATCTTGGCCGAGAGAAATGACAACTTTGCCCAAACCTGTGAAGAAAATGCATCTAGTGACTGATGTAGTAATATTTTTAAAAATGTAGTTAAAGTTAGTTAATGTAGTCGTTTTGTTTGTTAATTGAGTTTTAATTGAAATTATTGTTTTTGGCGGGAAAGTTAGTTAGGATAATTGTTAGACTACTTTCCCTCCATGACTATAAATAAGCCTTGTTAATTCAGCGTGCAAGCATATAATTCAATAAACAAATTCCTCTTCTCTCACAATTCTCTCCTCTCTTCTTAATTCTGATTTCTTGAAGCTAAAAGTATCAAAGTGTTAGGCCTAATTTGGGTAGTAACACTATAGGATCGATCATTTGTATCCTATCAGTGAATTTATGTGATAATCTCACCCAATGCCAGGGGAATCTTGACCAAGATCAAACTCTATCAGCTTTAGAAGATTTGTATTTCTTTCGAAACGCTCTCCAACTTTCTCCATCTTCCTTGATTGCATTCATAAACCACAAGATGACATCAAACACATGATTAAACTTCATTAAAGCTCGATGGAATTGGTTGAGGACCGGAATGACTACTGAACAGAAAATTGCTTGAATCAACCCAAAAATCATAAAAACCGATAAATACACAACAGTACATTTAGACAAAAGTTAATTAAGGAATTCCTTAGGGTTTCTGGTATTAATACATTAAGGGGATGTTTGGTATATAAGGTGAGATAGGGATGGTCATGGCTTCAAGTCGAATCTAAATCTCAAAAATAAATAATGGGTATGGGTTCAATTTTAGACCCTTAGATCTAGACTCGGACCTTAGACCAGCCCTGTAGACCCATACCTTAGATGATGTATTGTGATTAAGGTGAGAGAATGTGTGAAATATTGTAAGAGATCGCAAGCTAGAAAACAACAATTCTTAAGTTGTATGCATGTAGGCCTTCAAAGCTCTAAACATCTAAAACAAGATTTCATGACATGATGAAATTCACATATTTATGCTTGAAAGTGCATTTTTTATTTCATTTTCAGAAAGATGATGCTAATAATCTTCATTATCTTACTCCGGAAAAAGTGCTAAATGAAAAAATTTTCTTTTGTCTACCATGTAGAAAACTTAAAAAGTCAAAGATCACCACCTGAAATTAAATATTCTCTCGTATTTATCTTTAGAGTCTCATTTACTTTATGCACTCTATTCAATATACTTATACAATCCTTAACATATTTAATTTTTTATAATTAAAAATTATAAAAATTTAATATTAATAAATTTTATATTGAAACGAATCAAATGAGATCCCACATGACTATAGTTTAACTTATAGATTAATAATAAAATAAAATTTAAAATAGTCTCCAAAATAAATAGGAGACCTAAGAAGAATATGAGGGAGTAATATTTAGGTACCACGTGAAAAAGTCAAAAATTCAAAATTGATATATGAAATTTCCAATTTGAAAATTATGAGGAATTTGGGGCACAAATAAATTGAAAAGCGGGTGGGAAATCTGTTTGCCGATCTCAAGGATGACTAAAAGCACATGTTGAGTGTTGACTGAAGATGATTTGGTTTGGAGTGTTTTAAAATCAGTTTGCCAATGAAAGGAAATGAAGTACTTATTTATAGGAATAGGAGTATCATTTTTGTTTGTTTTAATGGACTCTTACTAAATTTGAGCTTTGCTAACGAGACACACCCAAAGCTAATGTCAATGTCAATGTCAATTGCCTATTTGCCTTTAGTTAAAGAGTAGACAAACACAAAAGCCAAAGACTTCTGCTTGGTTATTTGTTGTATTTATCTATTAATAGAAAATTTACCCACATATACCAACGTTATAAATTACTCAATCCTCTCATTTAAAACTCACATTGAAATTTAAAAGTTTGAGTTATTACATGCAGTCTCCATTAAATATTCCAATGAGCAATGCCTATACTGCTTTCTCACTCATCAACATCAATACGAAGCATTTATGAGATACATTTAAAATCTTATCAATTCCCCACTCACTTTCTTCTTCCCTTTTTTTTACCGAATAAAGATACAACTAGGTCCCTCATAATGTAATTTTGCTATTCACATCAATGTATTCTCCGCCAAAAGCGATTATGGCTAAATAAATAAAATATCTGCATGTTAAGAAGAACATTTAAGGTTCAACTCCTCCTAAGCACACGTAGCTAAGTTGTTTTTTGACTTTACATATCCTCTTTACTCCCTCAATAAGGAAAATAAATATGATTTGTCCGCATTTTCAAGGAATATTAGAAGTATCCTCATCTTTTACATTAGACTTTATTTTTTAAAATAAATGATAAAGTCAATGTAATTTTATAAATAACCATATGACTGATACTTATTTATCAATAAAAATTATGCTTTCATAAGTTACACAACTACATAATCTTTCGGTTCTTTTATGTTTTTTCTAGTTTATTTTTTAGCATAATTTTCAAAGCAAATTTTATACCACAATATCTCTTAGTATGCACCATAAAAAATTATAAAGAATACTTCCTTCAATTCAAGTTAATTGTCCACGTTCCTTTTTGGCTAAGTTCAACCTAATTGTCCACTTTCTATTTTGACAAAGATTTTTTTTTTTACCTAAATACCCTATGTTCACACAAGTAAAGACCATAATATCTCCACTTATATTATTTAAAATACTCCAACTACCACCTTTACAAATATTATAATCACTTAAACACCTCCAACTACCTCATTTACAATTATTATAATCACTTAAAATACTCTAACTACCATTTTCTTAAAATCCGTGTCCAACGTAAAGTGGACAATTTATTTGAGTTGCAGGGAGTATATAATAAAAAATATATATTAAAACGAATCCAACAAGATCTCATGTGTATATATTTTAGCCCTCTATATATATCAAAAACCTTAATCAAATTTATTTCTCCTTGAGTTGAAATATTTTTCACCAAACACTTTTATTTTTACCTTTTATTGTACACAACTCTAACAATTGTATATACCATTACCCTAAATTCAATATTGTTGTCTTGTTGAAATATTTATGTAAGCGCTAATATTTTTAACACGTAAAAGTAAAAATACATATAGTCATCCAATCGACTGATAACCTTAAAAATTAGAAAAAATTATTCAGAATAATGCAATTTTTTTACTAATTTTTTAATGATAATATTAACTTTTGATTAGACATGAATAATTTCAACTATAAAAGGCGTTTGCCAAGAATGTACTAAAATAACATCTTACCTACACAACAAGTCAATTTGCATAAAAGAAATAAAAAAGTAAATATAAAATTAAGTTATAAAAAATAAAAAATTTGAAAAAGTAAAAATTGAAATCAAGTAAATTTTTTATTTTAACTTCTAATTTTTATTTTTGATATTTTATTTTATTTTTCTTTTTTTAACAATTAACCTGTAAAAACTGGTCACCATCTAGGTGACATTGTTCTTGGGTAAGTAGCTCTAAAGTTTGGATTATTCATAGTTAATAAAAAAATTCGGATTATTGTAAGAAAATCAATAAAAAAAAATTAGATCATTCTATGTAATTTTTCGTAAAAGATATGAGATCATTCAGATTTTTTTTATCAATCAACTATAAGTAGAGCCTATATGTCATTTAAAGATTTCTAGAATTTATTCAAATAATATAGTAATAATTTGCAAATATTACACCAAATTTATAATTTTTTAAGAAGATGTCCTGGTGAGATATCATGTAAATAACATCTATTAATAGTTTATATTACATAGATTGTCTAATTATATATAAGACACATCTTACAAGTAAGATAATCTCATACAAGAAAATGTATAATATTTTCCTCTATAATTGAACTCATATAGAAATATTTTTTTTTTAAAATATAACTAAGTAGAATATAGTTAAAAGTGAGTGATGGAAAGTAAATAGTGATGTTTATGAATATAAAATGGTGATAATTGAAGTGGTAAAAAATCATGAAAGTTAAAACATTGAGCAGCAGTCCAATCGAATATTTGATGCTCTTTCTGACGGTGGATAATTTTGGTAACGTAAAAAAGGTGTTAACCACGCACACTATTAATGCTATTCATGAAAAGGATTCACCCAAGGCCAACTACTCTATTTAAGTAGAGGTGCTCTCTTGAGAGACCGTTTTCTGTAAAGACGACTCTCAAAAGTTCAGTCTAAATTTATATTTAGAATTGTAACTAGAGGTGTTCATTTGAGTTATCGGGTTGATTTTGGGTCAGGTGTTTCGAGTCAGTTCAAAATCAGGTTTTGTGTTCACATTGGTTTTTATATAATTGTAGATCAATTCTTAAGTGGGGTCAAATCGGGTTCGGTTATAAAGTCGGGTGTCTATCGGGTCATCGGGTCTGTTTTGAACACCTCTAGTTGTAACAATATAGATTTAGAATTAGGTTTGGCTTTTGAGAGCCGTCTTTACAAAAGACGGTCTCAAGTAAGAATTTGTGATTTAAGTAGGAGTACAAATTCCAAATGCAAATTTTAAATAAAAATGTAACTAAAATTGAGCCGACCATTTGATCTTGTAAACGGAATTTCATTTAATTTCATTTCTAAAATAAATTTACAATAATATAAAAACAAACATACACAACTCGAAACACTTTAAGTCAAATAAAATACATAATTTTCTTTTTGAATTAGAATAAAATACTTAATTAATTTCAGCATGTAGTATTATTTTTTTTTTTTTTTTTGATAAAAGCATGTAGTATTATTTTGGTAAAGGGTACTTAATACTACCTTTGTAGAAATAATTATTATCTAAAATAAAATTAGGTAATTAAGTTCTTAAAAGTAGCCAACATTGAAGCAAAACTCATATTGTCTCTATTTTCTAATATTCCTCTCATTTAAAATATTTTATTTTAATAACAGATAAGTTTGACTACGATTTTCAAATATACATAGAAAATAAATAAGACTTAATTAGATTTGTCTTAATGTATACTTTCATTATCATAGTTTTTAATAATTTTTTTGATGCATAATAAGAGATATCAAAACTTAAAAATAATTTTTTATTATGTATAATGAGAGATTTTAGAACTTAAAAATTGAATTAAAATCTGTTAAAATCATAAAGGAAGGAAAGGACTATTATGGTAAAGATAAGTATTCCTACTAGGTCTAGGCTACATGGATATTCATAATTTCATATCATGATGTAGCCTTTAGCTGAAAAGACTCCTCTTAATTTTAAATGGAAAGTTAAGGTAAATCACACAATCGGATACATTTAACATTATTGATCGAATAAAAGAGAATCACCCAACTTTAGCATAGCATTAGATTCCATATACATCAACCAAACATACCAAAGTAAATCACACAATCCCAAATACTAAAGCTAAAGCCTAAAGCCTAAAGCCTAAAGGAATAAAGTGAAACAGGGGAGGAGTGAAGAGTGGGCTATCACTTTTACATTTCTCTAACAATTTCAATTCATATAAGCTAAACAAAGAGGAAATTCCTATCTTAACAACTCAACAGATGAGAGTTGAGACCAGACGAGATCAGACTAGTAGGCAAAACTATAAATCATTACACTAAGGGAAATTCAGGCTACTAAATTGCACGAAACAATTGGGATACAAATCAGTGAAGAGTACATTACAGTTTGAATGCAGATCATATTATCTGAAATCTGAATTAACGTTCGGTTTTGAATAAACTTCAAGCCTCTACAGCCGAGTCAAGTCGTAGACAACTTAATCGTACAACCCCTAGAAGGTGCTCTGGAAGCTCGGTCTCCTCATTTGCCTGCAAAATCGATCAAACTCAATAAACATTTTAGTACAGCACAGTATACCGATACACAACCAAAAAAATCCAGTCCCGAATGGATAACATGTGAAAGGAAGACACTTTATATAAAGACTCCTTGATTAAGGCACAAGCCCTATGTCTTTCCTTTCTATATACTACCAGTTCACTATCTGTCTGTCACTCAGCAGTCCACAAGAGATAAATTCTCGTTGTGCATGCAGTGGCGGATCTCAGGGAGTACCAACTAATGGACGAAATCTCGGCAGAGATTTGTTTGTAAAATTAACAACTATTTACCCTTGCAAAAATTTTATATATGGCATACCATAAAAGGAAATGGAACAATATAAATCAGCTGAACTAATAAAAGAATGAGACAAAATAAATAATTAAGACAAAATTACTAAAATGAGGGAATATTTATCATCAAAAGACTTCAATATTAGTTTTACACTTTTATTCTTACTAATAGAGAAGTCTACTTTGAATATTTTTTTAAAAAAATGCCTAGGAGCACATGACCCGTGGGCTCCAACGTACATTCACCACTATGTGCATGGTGGCTCACAACTAAAGTTAAAAGATCTGGCCTGTAACAGCTGAGACATTAGACAAAGTTAAAATCATCTCATAATAACACTTGAATCGCTCAAGAAATATCCCCCATTTCTCAGCAGCTCAAGAGTACAATACAAGATTTTAACACTTAAAACAATAACCTAGCATCTGGATCTTAATGACAAATCAACAGTGTCTAAAAAATGTTCTGTAAGCCCATCAAGAAAAATATTTAAAGAACTCTTTCTTTTTTTTTTCCAAAAAGTCATCAAACATATGAAATATTTGAAAAGCGAGTAATCAATATTCAATAATGGAAGGTCAAATAGTAAAAGCAGAAGAAGCTAATCACTCTTTTTCTTTCCCTGTTTGGGGTCACAACAAAAGACATGCAACATCAACAAGCAAAGCTAAATCATTGGTATTGTATATTCCAAATGGATGTAAACAAAACACTCACCTCTATCAAGACGGCGAGATCAACCACTAAGCTTGTAACATATCCAAGGACAAGACCAATAACACTTCTTGCAACAGAAGAGGAACCGATGTCCACATCAATCTGCCAAAACAGCAGCAAAAGGCAGAAATCAAGCTACTAACTCAAGTATTACTCATCCATAGGATCAAATAAGATGGAAAAATGGATATATTTCTTCTCTTGTAGAATCATAAAGCAACCATAAAATATCATGTAGTCTATACAAATTAACTGAAAATAATAGCATGATTTAAGATTTCAACGATAGAATGTCAAGAAATCAGCAAACACATGATTTCAAAAAATAAAAATAAAAATAAATCAGCGAACACAAGAACTAAGAATAAATTTGTGCTGCATCATTAGATAATCACTTTATAAAGAGAATGAAAAATTTTAAAACCACTTGATCAGATTTTCTGTGATGAATCAACTAAAATTTAAAATGTTCCAAATCATATATAAATGGAAAGACACATATTAAAGCTTAAAACTGTAGCATTGAATGTGAGTTTTTGAAATATTTAAACAATGAAAACATGCACAAGATTTTAATCGAAACTTTAAACATCAAAGTATTTAATCCAAATATTTAAACAATGAAAACATGCATTGAACGTGATGAATCAACCAAACTTTAGAATGTTCCAAATCAGATTATCGCTTCATAAAGCAAATGAAAAAATGTTGGCAGTAGCAGTAGACAGGGGATAAACATCAAAGTATCTAATCCAAACATGAGTGTTCAGAGTTCCAAGTGCAGCTGTTTTCAAAGCATTTGTATAGGTCCTACAAAGTTGACTACCTCCAGAAAATTGTCTTGCCTCAGGTATCTGCAGGTCACAGATTTTCCCAAAAGACAGGCTTTTGTTCCAACCGCACGTTTGACCATCCAATAGCCCTAAAGCAATGGCATGCAGTTTATAATTTAGAGTATTATCAATCATAAGAATCGGCTTCCTAAAAATCAATGATCTTGTAAACAAGAATTTGCAGAGTAAGATAAACCTTTACGATGCTTGGTATGAGCTTGAACTTAGAATCCCGGAATGTGTCAGTCCCATCAATAAATTGGCCCAATAATGAACTTTTATTTACAGGTCTGTCAGAAGCATAATATAAAACCAAATTGTAATTTGGTTTGGCAGGGATCTGAACAATACATAAAACTCTGAAATCAGATGGGTGGAACAAGCATTATAATTTATAAACTACATACGAAATAACTGCTAAATACAGACAACATCAGTCTTGCTGTTTTTGGAGTCCTACTTTCTACACCTCCTATTTGTACCACTTGATTTTATTAAGTAGTGCAAGCAGATAAAAAAAACTTCATATCATAAGATGCATTATTGTATTCACAGTTAAGAGATCCACACATTATAAATTCATTTTTCATGTATTTTATTAAGATAAAATGCATTAGTATTAACTAAATGGGAATTAGGAGCACAACAACACTTTTAGAAGTAATAGCCTAAAAGTTGACACACAGAAATGGAAGCACAAATTTGCAGACATTAGCCCATCAGCTGCAAGGAAAAGTACCTTCAATTTACAGCATAAAATAAGGGCAACGTCACCAAATGACTAAACTACAACCAGAAAAGGAAAACATCTCCCAAGGAATGCTCTTATTTCAACTAGTAAGTGGCCACCTGAAAATATGTTCCATAACAGTAATGGTAATCTTACTCATGTCTTCTGACACATGGTTCACAAAACACCAAAAAATTATAAGAATACAAATGGAGAAACTAAGTTTCAGTCCATTAGCCAAACAATTGCACTTCATGAAAGACATATAATGGAAACTACGGTGCAGAAAAAAGAACACAACTAGAGGGCACTTGTACCTGAAGATTAAAAATGAGAATGAACGGGAGCTTTTTTCCAGCTTCTGACTGCAATAACAAAAGATAGAGTGAGAACAATAGAATAGTATGGAGAAGTTGTTTCTGAGGTTAAACACCGGTCTTAAAATATCAATTACAATATAATTGTGACACAAACACAAAGTGCTTTATGCAAAGCTAGTGGATTCAAATCCTAATCAAGGATGTTTTAGTATTTTTGTAGTTCTGAGCATAGTTTTTGATTTTGAAAAGTTCTTACTTTCCAATTCCATGTTGCGATGGTTTATCCCACATCGATGAATTAAAGATGGTGTGCACATATAAGTCATTAGAGCCCTTCCTTTCATTACCATATGGTTTTGGGAAAGAGTGAACCTTATCAAGTGTGAATGCAAGTCAACCCTTATTACCCGTGGGTTTGTGGGCTAGAGGCCACGGGTGCCCCATAGGTGTATCTAACCCATGGGGTGATCATGTCACAAAATGTCACGAGTCCAGTGACGAATTCAGGATTCAAATGCACCAGTAGCACCAACAAAGCTGATGAAAATAACAACTGACACTCGGACTAAGTTAAAACAGGTTGATTGGCAATGATGCAATAGAGTCATAAAATAAAGGAAATACTTCCTCCGGATTTTATTAGTTAATACAGTTCCTGTAGCAACTACCGTTCACCAATTGATCTTATTTGATATATAGTTCTCTATGTATAATGTAAAACATAGTCAAGGGAGATCTTGTTTGATTCGTCTTAATGTGTAATTTCTTAATATTAACATTTTAGAATTTTTTATCATATGAAATTAGAGATATTAAAGATTAAAATCGTGCATTGGATAGCGAGAAAAACAGAAATGTAGCAACTATTAAAACCAGAGTAAGTATATCAAGAGAAGTGACAAAATAAGCACTTATTATGAATGAAGTATAGAACCGCTAGCAAACTATAATTTCATATAGTATAAAAACATAAAAATAAACCATTTACTTAATATGACATTACCTAAATTATTAATAATTTGTATAAGTTTCAAAAGAAATAATAAAAAAGATTTAATTAAAATATTTGCCTATCAAAAAAGTCAAGTACAAAATAAAAAACACTAATATAATTATTGGGTGATAAAAAAAATTAAGTAAATGACCCATATTAGCTTTTTAAAAGGGTACGTTCAACAGTACATTGCATATCGTCCTAGGGCACCTGGACCATGTCATTAGGTATAACTCCATTCACTAGAAGTGCCACATTTCTCTATTCAGAAAGTTATTTGTGGCTCATATGTGTTTATGGCCTACAAAACTACTCAACTTTAATTTTTGTCAATACACTTCTTAAAATTTCATGCAAAACCAAAAATGACACTTACCTTGAAACAGAAAGAAAAATGCTAATCAGCTAATCGTTTATAAATTTATGAGAAAAAACATATAAAATAAACAGAAGCAAAAAATTGCTCTGCCCCTTATTGAACAAATTTATCAGATTCATCAAGGAGACTTATCAATTTCTAGTTTGATACTCCCACTTATTATAGCCCAATTAGGTAGCCCAATCCAAGAGTCCATGTGATAAACAAAAAAGTATTGGACTATTTAATTTAGTACTAATTAATGACAATATAGGTAAACTGCAAAGTAGTAATAAAAAAAAGAACATTGCGCCACTTTTCACTTCGTCTTCTTCATCAATTTCTTCCTTAAGCCATTGACATAATTCCAGAATTTGTAAAAGCAAGAATATTTAAGAAGAAAAAGGAAAAAACCCTAAACTTTTCAAAAGTGTTTTTTTTTCATAGGTAGCACATGCTACCCTAGGTGCTAATCCGCCTAAGGTTAAGACCTAACATTTCATCCTTCTGATTTTATTTAGCATGTTCTTTTTCATGCTTTTGATGAGATTCAGAAGAGGATGAAGTAAAAGATTTTGATTTTAGTTTGCACCAATTGTGTTGATTTGGAAACAACTATTTTAACAAGATTACAGAAAATAGTCTTCATTAGGTAGCAGCAGCCATCTTACTTATTTTTGGATGAAAAGAGGAAATGGCAACAAGATTGCCGAGAGGTATTCTTAAGATGCTGTTAACCCAAAGAACATGAAATACTCCAAAGTCGATTCATATTCAGACAATCTAATATGAAACCAAAATGAAATTTAAAACCTACAAGCTATTGAAGGATAGAACATCAACAAACAAGCTAATGAACAATACAATTACGGAGTAGGAATACTAATATTCTTGGACACAATTCAATCAGTATTCCAGTGCAAATAAATAGATAATATAAACGCCCACATAAAAAACATTCACAAGTAACTGCAAAAAGATGAATACTTCCAATAACTAAAAGATATGAGCATCATGAATCATGAAAGACAGACATAACAAAGATGCTTCGAAAAGGGGCATTTTAGAATACCTGAACAATACATGATGGGCGCAAGGCAACCTTGTCTATGCTCTGGTCTGCCTTGAGCCAATCAACAGCTAAAAGCTTTAAAAGGGGGTCTCCAGTTCTTACCTTCAAAAGAAATCAAGATATTGGTTAATAATATGATATAAATACACCCTAAGGCCTAAGTCCTAAGAAGCTAAATTCAAAAATACGATAGAGTCGCGCTATGTATTGTGCACAAATAGTAGCAAATGTGCTCCATCAATTTCCGAGCCACGAAAAAAAGAGACTCCATTAGTTCAATATAGACATGGCAATCACACTAACAAAAATGAAACTTCATTCATGGCCATAATCAAATGCTCCACAAAACTATATGTTACATGTAATTTGCTATGAAGTAACAAGGAGACAATTGCTTTTCGATCAAAGGATCTAAAGGAAACAAACAATGTTCCACCTTCGGAATAAAACAAGAGATTTCTTTGCAATTGTCATGTACACCAAACCACCTACTCTGTGCGAAAAGGAGTCTTATATAAGGCAAAATTTACATACATGCGAGCTGCAAATATTAACTCAAAACATACCTATAAGAGAAAACTTCTAACTTCATTAGTTAACACCAAGAGTAAGAATTTCCAATTCAACGGATTTTTATGGATCCAATATGTCAAAAAAAAAAAAACTGTTTAAAAAGGCAAAGATCTACATTGAAAAAAATTTAGTTGTTGAAATTTTAGCTTCATTAAGTTGACAAGAAAATCAACGCTTATATTGTCACAGAAGAAGTAGTATGTAATCACCATTTGCCGTATGGTGACAGTGTGAACTCTTGGAACTTAAAAGGTGCCATTAAAAGGTCAGCAACTATACATCAATCATAACATGAATTGAATAGTAGCAGCAGTATGGTGAACAAATCTGGTTGGGATGCAGTAACGGTCGCAAATCATAATTATCGCGGCCTACTTGAAAAGTTACACATGTAAATATTATGGTGAAAAAACATTTACAAAGAGGTTGCAAGCATTGATGAGAGCGGAATTTGCATTATGGAAATAAAGAACACATGTAAATATTAATAAATTAGAACAAGGAAACCTATATTATCTTAGTGATCTTCTGTTATTTTCACGGCATTTTATGAATATATGACTATTACTGCAAATCAAGATACTTGAAAAAGTACAAGAAACCTTCAAGGATTTAGAAGGCCTACTTTAACATAGTCTTTCAAGTATGTAGTTCCTCGAATCATAAATCCAGAGCCACCAGGATTTGTCCAGCAATTTATGCTATCGTCATCTTTTCCTTCATGCAATGAACCACAAAACTGGCTTGGATCAATTGGGATTGGAGTTGTGGATGAATCCAATACGCTGCTCGCATTTTGAGCTGCAGAGTAAACAAGCTAGAGTTGTCACTAGATTAAATTGCTTAATATGGAATTATAATAAACATATCAACATAACGGTAGCTCTTGTTATAGTTGTGGTAGAGTATAGAATCTAGATGATGCAGCTAAAATTAAGTCTTTTTAGCCAAGATCCAGTCTCACATCAAGTTAATTTGAATAATTGGGCATAGGCTGATGTTGCACCCCTATTGACGCAACATGATAAGGATAAGGATACGACATTGATATGATATCAGATACCTGTTCTCAGTGCCGGCCCTGAGGGTAGGCCCAAGGGGCAACCGCCCAGGGCCCATACTTAGAAAGTATAAATAAGTAATACGAAGGGCCCCCCGTAAGAATCAGCAAAAGGCCCATAAATATCAGTCTTTAAATTTAAATGGTGAAATCTACATGGAAAATGTAATATATTAATTCCTTTTTCGATTTTCCCAACATCTTTGGGAAGGAAAATTAATACTACTTTCAATGAACAATGACTCATTGTTTTCGGATTTCTCCTCTAAATATTTTTTTTTGATCATCATATTCTGATGCCTCATATCACAAAGATAATTATGAAAGATCATCTTTTTTCATGTACAACTTAAATAGAGAGTTTGACACTAATACACCATCATATTCTCTTTTTATTAAATTAGATATAAGCAAGAATTCTGTTGCAAATCATTTGGGGGTCTTGGGCATTCTCAATTTCCTCTTACATTTCCACCTTCTGAAATAGAAGTTATTGGGGCCTCACCGTCTTGTCTTTTCAAATTATTCCCACTGGCCGCAAATTAGAAATAAATTTTGCTCTAAATTATTTACTAGCTTTGATTATCAGGATCATATATGGAGTGGAGAGCTTATTTTAATTGCAAGGGTAGATGAAGGGAATTAGATTTTGTATGATGAGGCAGCAGTTAAAAAGAAAAGAGAAACACTTATTAGGATGAATTTGACTAGTTAGAGTACAATTGGTGATATTGGTAATTATTAATTCAAGATTGTATTTATGTTGGCTAATAATACATATTTTAGTTTATGATTTTAGAAGTGTATTGTTGAATAGATATGGGTGAAGCTTCTAGGCTAGATTCTAATGTTGATAAAGTAGGTTATTCATAAGTTCACACTCTCTGAAGTCAATAGTATTAAGTTTTACCCTTTTCATATTCTTCTTCTTATTATTATTATCATCTATAATATTTATTAGTTGATCCTATTTAAGATTGTAGTAAAAATAGGAGTATTATTTATTCGTTAATGAAGTGCAATATTTTTAAAATTTTCTTGAGTTCCATACAACTTTTGTTTAGAAGTGATAAGACTATTACTTATAAATAAAAGGGCCCCGATATACAATTGCGCCTAGGGCCCCAAAAAGGTTAGGGCCGGGCCTGCCTGTTCTCACAATCGGAATGGACACCTTACGCAACGATAAATGACAAAAACGACAAACGTGGGAAGCACAAATAGAGGCTTAGATGTTAGGCCAATGCAACTAAATTCTGGCCTTACAGGTGCTTAATTCGAGTAGTATTTTAAGGCAATCATCCATGGAGATTGAAGAGGGTTTTAGAGATTAATTTCCAAATGGACTATGTTTCGTATTGATATTAGATTCTTTAAAGAGACAAATTCCAAAGTATTGAAAATATACTTTCCTCAAATCCATGTCCACAATTCATACTTAAGAAATGTCCCCAAGTCCTAAATAGTGAACCTGCTGAAATGAACACTTAGATATGTATCGAAATCTGGAACAAAACGGCATAACCAGTTGAGATAACATAGGGTATGGTTCTGTAACTGTTTCTCCGGGTCTAATTTCTCATACAAGCAATGAAACTGTATGAAGAAGTGTGAAGATAATAACAAAATATGCAATGCAACAAACAAGCCAAACCACAAACAAACAGTTTAGAGAAAAAAAACCTGAAATCGTCTCTAAAATAGGGCTGTCCGATACATCATTCTCCAGCGACAGATTGTCCTGAGATAACTCCGAAACTGGTGTCAAACCTCACATCTTTACAATTTCATTATAAAATCAAATGGCTGGACACAAGGAAAGAGATCAAACCTTGTTGTCGACATCAATAGTATCATCACTATCATCATCTTCAGATGATTCTGCACAAATTGCATCATAAAACTCTTCTGCTACTGCATCTTCAGATGATTTTGAAGTTAAAACTGTTGTAATAGAGTTATTTTTGAGTACTGGATTAGCTCCAATATATTCCTTGAGACCTGATCAAATTTACAAAAACAAAAATATTTTTATGTTTGATATGGAGTTATTTTTGGAAAATAACCTATCTCACTTTACTTTTTTTTTTTTTTTTGAATTAACCTATCTCACATCTAGGGCTATAAATTCGATTACTCGGTCGGGTTTTGGGTCAGATTTCAGCGGGTTCGATATTCTCAGGTCGGATTTCAGGTGCTTTAGCACTTTCAATCGAGTCGATTCAATTACGGGTCCAATCGAGTACATGTCTGTATCGGGTTAATACCACACTGGGTCGGTTTCAGTTTCAAGTCATATCCATTTCAGTTTGGATTTGTATCGGATTCGGTTAATAAAGTTCGGATCCAATTCGGTAATGTTGCAAGCCAAATTGAGTTTGATTAGACTATCGGTTGGGTCATTTTGGTTTTAGGTTAGCGTTAAATCAAATTATATCGCTTAATCACATTGTCGAGTTAATTTCGAGTGTTGATTATGGGTCATTTTGGGTGGATTACGTCGAGTACCTATCGGGTTAAAGAGGGGTTTGAGTTGTAACAGGTCAGGTGCAAATCGAGTTTGGTTTACCACATTGACGGGTCAATTTCGGGTGTCGGTTGTTCTCGAGTTGGGTACCGGTCGATTATTGGTCTAAAATAATCGGATACATGTCGGGTTACGGGTCAACATCAGGTCGAGTTTCGATCGGTTACAGGTCCTGCACCTCGAGTCAACCGACGGGTCGGATACATGTCGATTTCGGACAGATCGGGTCAATTTTTTACAGCGCTACTCACATCTTACAATATTTCCTTTCTTTTCTTATTTCCTTCTGTTTGGATTATTCAATTAAGGTTTTTAAAAATTTAATTAGAGATAAAATATATATTCATGTGCAATTTAATTCGGCTTAATGTATATTTATTTACTATGTGTTTTTTTTATGTTTGATTAAAGATAATAATGTTAAAGTTTGCTTTGAAAATTGCGCAAAAGGTAAACGAGAAAATTAAAAATAACGGAAGGAGTATATACTAATTCCTTTTTTTAGTTACACCTAAACCAAACTATTCTACAATGTTTTATCATTAATCAATAGTATTTTATATATTGCGGTTATTAAAAGAGAAGAACAGTCATATGGGATTGTTTTTATTCGTCTCATTGGATACTTTCATAATATCAAATATTTATAATTTTTAGTTGAGTATAATCTTAGAGATAAGCAACCCAACAAACGCATTCAACTGCATAAAAAGATGTTTGTGTCATAGTTATTAAAATCACGTTCCGATCTACGATTCTACGATTTTACAATCCAAAAATAAGCAAGCGATTCGAATAGTAGGCAAAATCGTAAGTTGGTAGAATCTTACGATTCTAATTAATATTAAAAAATTTAGAAGTAGAATCATAACACGATTCTACGATCCTACGATTTAACAATTCAATTCTACAAATTTATTCTTAATTTTGTTAAAACTTTTCTTATATACCAATTTTTTTAGAAGTTAACAATCCGTCATCATAATTTTAAAAAAGTAAATTTTAGTGTAGAACCTTACAATTTTTTCAAAAGTTAACGATCCGTCATCTTAACAATGAAGTGAATGAAACTTTAATTAATAAACTTAAACTTTTAAGGTGAATAATTATGACTAGAGAGCAAATTTAAATTTAGTGTAGAACCTTACGATTCTATGATTTTGGTTAAACAGTGGTAAGGAGAATGAAAGAACAAGTATAATTTTGGTTAAAACTCTTGGTTACCTTGATGACCATGCTTGTTCACTTCAATCATTTCATTTTCATCATAAAATTCATTCCAATACATTACCATTGGGAGAGGTAGTACTAAGTGGTAATGAAAATTTATAAATAATTTTTTTTTGTGATCAAAATTTCATTACCATGTGAATGCTATGAAACTTTTGTTGAACTGTATCACTATAAATCATTTTCATTACTTCCATTTAAGACCACTAACCAAACAGGCCGTTAATTTACTTTAAATGTTATGGACTTATGATTACAATATTTTTAGGTTTATGATACTAGACTTTTTTTAAAATTATGATTAGAGTTATAGTTATATTTTCTATTTATTATCAATGTATTTGGACAACATCATGGCTCTATTTTAGCTTTTACAGGATTAAATTTTGTTTTCAAAGTTTATGAAATTCTAGATAAATGTGTCTAGTTTCTCGTTTCTTGTGTAGTTGATTACATAAGCTCAAAACTATATGAAAAAAAAAATAAAAATAACTCACCAGCAACCTGGCACAATAAAGCATAAGGAATAGACTTTTCAAACTTTGAAGAACGACTTTTCTTCCATGAACCCCAACTATCAGATTGTATCTCTAACATATGTGTCACAAGACATCTTGGAAATTCTGTTGCAGGGTCTTCTGTGTCCAAACTTTTAATCTCCCAAGTGGAAGCTACACGAGAAATCACAATTCACATAACAACAAAAAGTTAATACAAATTCACCTCAAGATGCAGTAACCCCATTTTAAATTAATTCAAAATTCCAAGTTAATTAAAACCAAAGATTCTACATCAAATTTGTATGAATAGAGAAAATCCATCAAAAATATGTAGTGAAAAAACATCTCATTGTGTTGTAAAGGATTTTGAAAAAAATAAATATTTACCGAATCGTGAAGGTTTAAAAAGACCACGTTTTGGGTTGTATGAAGGGATATTATATTTTTTGAACAATATTAATTTAGGCGTTATGATAACCATGTTACACCCATTACCATCTCACTATTACGTTATTATGATCGTAATTATTATGCAATTTTTCACAGTCCGAATCATTGCTATTAATAATAGACACCGAAAAGAACTACATTGCTTTCTTTCAAGTTGTTTACTAAGAAGCAGAAAACAAGTACAACATTAGAGGTTAGAGAGACATGTGAAGTATTGATGTATCTAGAGTTGGCTATAGTCAAGAATAGACAAGAAAGAACAAGAAATAAGATATAGTCAGAGAAATGGTATTCATGATAGAAAATAAAAGGTATTAAAAGCTTTCGAGAGGATTGTTCGGTCCTAAGAGCCTAAACTCAATAACAATACTATAATTTTGTGGTGAACCAGTCCCTGTGAGCAAAAATACGGAAAGAGATTATTAGAATACGAACAATAAAAGAAAATAGTAGAAGAGTTTATAGACAGATTGAAGAAAGGATAATGAACGTCACTAGAGAATTTAGAGAAGAAAGAGAATAAGGAAAGGATTTAGAGTACATTTTTTCCCACCTAATCAATTATTACATACTAATATTTATAGTTAAATAAATCTTAACTAACTTGTTCCAAATAGAATTGATTACAAAAGATGCTCATTTTAGAAGATTTTTTTATACCTCACATCTAAATTCTGTTACATCATTCATCTACCTTAAATTCAGTGCCATTGTACCTCATCATTTTAATAGACTATTATATCTACTGTTTTGCAAGTATGACAAATTCTCTCCCTTTACACAATCCCCTCCCATCTTATTTATAGACTAAACACTCAAGAAAACTCTAACCCTCTCATAATAACTACTATTTATTTGCTAATATACTCTTACTGATAAAATCCTCTTAATCTAATGAATAATATGCCCCTGTACTATTTATGTAGTTTCGAGTAAAATTGCACTTTTAACAAAGACCAAGCGGAAAAGTTTTAGCCAAAAGAAATGGGAAAAATATTAAGGTACAAACTAATATAAAAAAATAGATTACATATTTTACAATGTTTGACACTAATTTAGTGAACAAAAAGACAACATGAGCATACAACCAACTACTATGGTTGTATGCTATCTAAAAATGAACATATAATCTTTTTATAGTCTCTAGACAAGCTAAAGTCACTTCTAGGGTGCTAAGCTACCCTTTTACAAAGTACGAAGAAAATAGTAGCTGTCCAGACAAGATTTTGGTATATTTAATTTCTACTACCAATTTACAGAACAATAATACACTGAATTTAAAAGATCGGGATTAGAGATATCAAAATTTCCATAAATCTCAAGATATTTCTTTCCATTCACAAATAAGTAATTGAACAAGCCTGTAAACTGGCAAGTTACGATGTGATTTTCCAAGTTAGACAATGTGTTTTCCATTGTCTTACCTTTATAATGAACAATCTACAAAACACTTACTATATAGAAAGTATAAAGCACTTTTGGGAGATAAAAATGATGTTCATGTAAATATACAGGAATTTGAAGAATGTAAAAAATATCAATTGAAAATGAAAAACAAGCTAGATCAAACCGAACTATTGCTAAAGAATCGATCTTGTGAGTTAGAAAACCACAAGAATACGGATCAACTATAAATTGTAATATTAAGTTTTCATTTTTTTTCTACTTAATTTGAATAGTCTTTGTCACATCTCAATTTTTCATAAAATGCATAAATGAGGAAAAATATGTAACAACCAGAAAAGATACAAAATTAAGAGCGTAGGGTCTTACGATTTATCTTTGTTCTTTGATAACCAGATCTAGCAGGACACTTCTTATGAACTGCCGGGATTTGTAAAATTGCTGCAACCATGCAAACTCTCAATGTCATTTAAAAATAAAATACCAGATATAAGAAAACAAAAGGCAACAAAAGGTTCAAATCAAGAATATTCTTGGATAGGAGTCCAAACTAGGAGTGGGCAATCATCAAAGTGGTGAAAACTAGAATCATTATAAACTTGAATCATGTCACAAACAAATAGGAAACTTTTAGGGAAAAGAAAAAGCAAACAAAAAGATATAACTACATTTAAAGATTAAAGATCAGTTACAATTGTACATTTCAGAGGCGGGTGATCTTTAAGTAAAGTTAAACACTCAATGGATGGTTTGATTTTCTCTTTCCACCTTCCTGTGTATATACAACTTTGATTCCCTTTTTCCACTTTCCTGTCAACTGAGTTCTCTAGTATTATCCCATATGAAACTTCAAACAAGTATCCATGACTAATTCACTAAATAAATTGCAGGGTCAAGAGTCAATACTATCTTAATTTTTAACTTCAATTGTTAGAACCAGTAACCACTGACCAAACTACAAATACCACTATGTCAAAACCACTTATTATTAATTTACTCACTAGCATTGCAAAAACTAATGTGTCTTCGCTTTCTTTTCTCATTCTCACTTTATGTATTGGTGAAGACCACTAGCGGCCCATAAGAGTCTTTTCACCCTAAGCTACCCACATATTTAATATAAAGGATCATCATAGTTAGGTGTCCACAAACAATATCACTTCATTACATTTTCAGAATTTCAATGCATCCAAAGGTTGCAAATTTCAAAGTATTAAAAAAGTAATTTAAATAATAATTAGCAAATTCATCTACATGAATTGAATTCTTAAGAGTGCATGAAACATTCAGGATGTAGCTCGAAAGGAGGTAGCATAAAAACTTTAGAAGTCCAAACTTAAAAAGACATCAAGACATAAAAGTCATAAAAATACATAATATAACCTAGCACGTCTAAAAAGTAAACTAGCTTAATAATTAGATTTTAGAGAAAAATAGAGTGACATCAAGACATAAAAGTCATAAAAATACATAGTAAAACCTAGCACGTCTAAAAAGTAAACTAGCTTAATAGTTAGATTTTAGAGTAAAACAATTTTTTCACAACGCTAGCAAATCCAGAAATTTCGACAACCACATTGAAAACATTAACATCTCTGTAAAAGGCAACTAATTTTTCTTTCACATTTTAACTCCTTTACAGAGTGAGAACTAATACTATTTCAAATAGAGATGTATAATGTCAGTTAGATTGATTAAATGCATGATCAAACACATTAAATGTACTTTAAAGCTAAGATAGATTTACTAACTATATGTTCCCTCTTGTCCACGGAACCATTGTCTTGAGAACACAAAGTCCCTTTTTGAACTCCACCTACAAGTAGACATGGAAGCACATGTTATTCAAACACTATAATAAAAAAAATGAATTCATAAGGAGAAGAAAAATTAAGCAACCAACTTATTAAACAACATAAAACAATCATCATTATGGTTTTCTTATATTAATTAGTAATAAACACTTAAAGATAAAAAGAATAAAAGGGTTAGGCTCACAACAATTAACGTTACTTGCTTCTTTTTAAAGTAAAGCAAACGCAAACTGATATGCTATTCCCTTTAACTTCACTTGATCGACTACCACTCCTTTATACAAAGCATAACAAAAGCATCTAGATAAAATTTGAATATAAAATGACTTCTCGAATGTCCAAACTTTTCCACTTCCCATATTCCGCAAGTAACCAAAGTTTTTCAACTTCCATGCCCAATGCATAAAATTCAAATTATTTATCAAGTAGTAAGAAAGTATATATGAACTCTAACATCATATTTTACCTTTAGCAAGTGGCATAGAAATATAACTATTCTAAGATTAAATTATTTCATGTTTACTTCACCTCAACAAAACAAGTTCTTCTTCATCATCATCCTACCCAGTATATCCCGCTCATATAAAACTGTGGGCAGGGTCTGGGGAGGGAAGGACGGCGGCAACTCATACCCGTGAAGGAGAGCACGGCCAAAAGGAGTCCCCCAGCTCCGACAACAAAACAAGTTCTTATTCTCGATAAAATAATTGGAAATTTACTTTACATTAAAATACAATTCATTCAAAAATTAAATGCTTATATACATGGAATCATAAATGATTATTTATACAAATATTTGTCAGAAGATATTGATTCATGAAATTTCTTTTATAATACATTGCTTTAGAAAAAATTATGAGTATCTGGAGGTGTTCTAAAATATGTTAAACCTGATAGTCTGCCTTTATTTCTTAAAGGAAATTCGATAACAAGTAAAATTGCAAAATCTGGTACATCAATTTGTACTCTCTCCGTTCCTTTTTGATGTTCCTATTTGGATTTTTGACCAAGATTAAGAAAAATGGAATCTTTGGTAGTAGTTGGTATTATTTTAATTATATAGTAGTGAGAAGTAATGATTGTATTGAAAGTATAAGAGAAAAAATACTTAAATAATAGTGTAATGTAATGATTGTATTGAAAGTATGAGAGAAAAAATAATTAAATAATAGTGTAATGTAATGAGAAAACTTTCCAAAAATAAAAAGTATTCTAAAGTGAAAAAACTTATGGAACTACCCGTTTTAGTAAGGTGGAAAAACAAAAAGGAACGGAGGGAGTACTTTTTATCAGCAGAAGACAAAATGGGAAAAGAAAAGGTACAAATGAATTACCAAGTAAAGTATTTTGGATCATATGTACCATATACAACGTCAAAATGCTTATCTATGGACTCAACAAGCTCCAAGTCACTTGTCAACATATCCCACCTGTAAAGATCCAAACACAACCCATTAATTAGTCTAACTGTCAAGCATCTCATCCATTTTTTTTACAAAAGATATACTAAATAAGAATTTGAGGTGGAAAAGGGAGGTTGTATCCACAATATATCATACTAAACTAGAGATAAAGACGAGAACAATAATTCCATTGCCACATAAATAAGAACTGTACATAATTTGATGAATCATTGTACAATAGTCCATTATATCCAAAATCAAAGATGAAAACAATAACAAATTTGGGAAAAGAAATATACTCGTATCTCTGAGAGGGTTCAAGGCTCATAAGAACCTCAAAAACAGTTGCTGCATCGGCATCAATTATTCCCACAGACTTCACAAGAATGCCTCTATTGCCCTACATTTATAAAAAGTGGAAATGTAAAAACACATTTGAAGGAAGGGGGAGAGAGAAAAAAATACAATCTCCTATTCACCATATGTGTCCTATTTGACTGGACACATTTGTCATTGCACTATTTCTATCATTAATTAATTGTGCACAATTAAACATTATAATAAGTTGATATTAATGATATTTGTATTGAGATGAATCAAACAAAATCCAACATGACTATGTTATAGCATATAGACTAAAAATACAATACAACTTGAGAGTGATATATGAATCATATCAAAACTCAAATGGGACACTTATGATTGATATGTGGGATTATAAGAAAAAGAAAGATATTTATTTATACAATAACCAACATATAAGTCCAGTTTCCTTATAAGAGACTATTGCTAGCAAATTAACAGTAAAATGGATCTTGACAAGAATCCTCCAAAAAATTCAAGCAAAAATGTCAAAGCCTTAATTAAAAAAGATTGGGATCGGTTACATAAACCATAAACTAGTCCCATGT
Source organism: Amaranthus palmeri (assembly GCA_019776075.1). Classification (NCBI taxonomy): domain Eukaryota; kingdom Viridiplantae; phylum Streptophyta; class Magnoliopsida; order Caryophyllales; family Amaranthaceae; genus Amaranthus; species Amaranthus palmeri. The sequence goes on along the minus strand of JAAKBH010000666.1, from coordinate 28,018 downwards.
GGTCCTAATAAACTCTCCTAATTCCTTCTGTTGATCTACAATAAATTGAAAACTTAGATTCTTCGTATCCTTTTTCTTCTCCTACCCACTAGAACATCTTTAGTCTTTCTCTCCCACTTTTATAATCCACTAAGTTCCAAACTATCAATATTCCTTACCGGTCGTCCAACACTATGTTGATAGACACGCTCAATCCACCTTAAGTTGTTTTTTCTCTCATCTTTTTTCAAAATCTGTGACGAATAAATCTTTTCTTATGTCTTTATATAGAATTTTAGCTTTAAAATTATGACCAGTTATCGTCTCGTTCATCTATGCTACTGCTTTTTTGTTAACCCATCTTTCTATTATGATATCTCCGAAAAGCCCCATATTTTGATCTATATAGCATTGCTTATCTAATGATTATTTGACAAATAAAATTACCCTTAAGGTTTACGAGAACACCTTGATCACATATAATAATATTGCATATTTTCAACTCCCCATTTTCGCCATCCATATTTAATCTTAGGGCATAATCCTGGAGAATATCCCACAAAAAAGTTCATAAAGGGATATAAACAATTTTGTAGAAAAAACAACAAATAAATAATTGAAACGAAATGTTTATAATTATAATAAATTTTCTTAATTTGTGTTTTACGAGGCTGGGGCATAAGCAATAAAAATAATAAACTCTAGTTCTAGTAACAACTAAAAATTGTTGAATTTAAATACGAGATGTGGATACCTTGGATTCAACAACATCTTCAAAAATTCTGATTCCTGTAAATAAGTTAACGGAAAAAAAAGGGATCAAATATTGAAGCAAAGACAAAGGCAAACAAAGATTAACAAAAACATATGTGATATTAGCAAAATTTAGGAATGCGGGAAGCATAATAATATCAAAGCAATGGGAAAGGATCTATAACAATTTACTTATAGTTATTGGAATCTAATAAGAAATACTTGCAATAATCATATTAGTTAAATGAAACCTTGAGTTAGTATCCCTCATTTACTTAAGAAATACTTGCAATAATCATATTCGTTCTTTAATCCTGTGCATATTCTTCTTCTGTGAATCATCTTTTTTTGTTTTTGTTTGATTCATTTTTCTTGATCTGCTTCTTCTCGCTTCTCTCTGATTATCTTTTCTTGAATCTTGATTTCTTGTTTGTTTACCGCCATGGCTGAAAACCTTATTCAAGCTTCCTCAGACAATCAGTCTTTGCGTCACATATATAATGATTTGACTTCGTATCCGTCTTCTGTGTTTTATCTTCACCCATCGGATCATGCAAGTATGAAGTTAGTAAATACTCCTTTTGATGGCAGTGCTTTTGGTGATTGGAAACGGTCCGTAATGATTGGTCTCATAGCTAAAAATAAGTTGTGCTTCGTCAATGGCTCTCTTTCTCCACCTTCGGATGATACGACTTAGAAGAAGGCTTGGGAAAGGTGCAATAATATGGTGATAGGTTGGCTCATTGCTTGTCTTGATAGGATGGTTGCCAAGAGTGTCATGTACAACAAGTATGCCTCTGAAATTTGAGCTGATCTTCAGGAAAGGTTTGGAGTTTCTACATCTGCTAAAATTTTTTCCTTACATGAAGAACTTTCTAATATTTCACAAGAAGCTAACATGAGCATTTCAGAATACTATACCAAAGTTAAGTCGGTTTGGGATGAGATTGATAACCTCAATCCATTGCCTAGTTGCAGCTGCAATGGCTGTAGTTGTGGATTGACTAAGAGAGTTTTAAAGCTACAACAAGACCAACGTCTTATAAGCTTCTTAATGCGTGTAGATGATCAATATGGTCCTGTGAAAACTAACATTTTAATGTTACCTGAACTTCCACATGTTTCAACAGCCTACCGTATGCTTTATCAGAAGCAAAAGCATAAAGAAATTGCTCGTGTTCATGTACCGAATACTACATTTGATTCTATGGCTTTCTCGGCTAACAGGAAGTATTTCTCTGATAAAAGTTCTTTTAATAATCGCTTTTCTTGTCCTGATTCTGGTCTCATTAAACCCAAGCCTGGTATTGGTGCTAAACGTGCTTCCCCATACTATTGTGATCACTGTAAGGTTCATGGACACTCTATTGAGAGGTGTTTTAAGCTTAATGGCTATCCTTCAGAGTTCAAGCCTAAGAAGTTTGCTGGTTTGGTTCAAGATCAATATTCTAAGTCCGACTTTGCAAATCTTGGTCTCACTGTCTCCCAAATTGATAATCTCATGACTTTTCTGACTATGCATAAAGATACTACTGAACCAATAACTATGGATGTTGATAATCTCCCTAGCTCAGTTCATCTTGCAGGTACCTTCTGTTTTCTTTCTAAATCCCACACCTCTAAATGGATAATTAACAGTGGTGCCACTTACCACATGTGTAATTCGCTGGAATCGTTTATTTCGGTTCAGAAAATTCATGGTGCACAACATAGTATAACCATTCCTGATGGTAGGAAGGTTCTTGTGGAATATTTTGGTGATGTTATGCTAATGGATGATGTTTTAATTAAAAGAGTGCTTTATGTACCAGCTTTTCAGTACAATCTCATCTCGGTGCCTAAACTTTGTGTTGATGAATGCGCTACTATTATTTTTACTAATGGTGATTGTATGATTCAGGACCCTTTAAGGACAAGAACTCTTGGTAGCTTGTCTCATGGTCTTTATTATGCTGACATAAACCGTACTACTATTACACCTTCATCTTGTATAGCTGCTGCATCTACTATGAATAAGACACAGACTGAGCTCATCAAACTCTGGCACCTTCGCTTGGGTCATCTACCTTTTGCCAAATTAAAAGTCTTATTTCCTTCGATTGATGTACATGGATTCCAGGATTCGACGTTTTGCACTATTTGTCTTGCTGGCAAACAAACCCGACGACCATTTTCTAGTAGTCTTATTAAGAGTACTCACAACTTTCAATTACTTCACATTGATATTTGGGGCCCGTATCGTCATAAGACTCATGATGGTTGTAATCTTTTTTTGACTATTGTTGATGATTATACCAGGGCAACATGGTTGTATCTCATGAAATCCAAGAATCAGTATATCTCATTTCTTGAACAATTTTATGTGTATGTTGAGACGCACTTTAAATCCAAAATTCAATATATTCGGACTGACAATGCCAAAGAATTATGTGAGGGCGCATCTAAACTTTTTTTCTCTCCCATGGCATCATTCATCAAACTTCCTGTCGCGACACCCCTTAACAAAACGGGTCGTCGAACGGAAACATCGTCACTTGTTAGAGGTTGCTCGTGCTTTATCTTTTCAGTCCAACCTTCCCATTTCCTTTTGGGGCGAATGTGTTAAGACCGCCACTTACCTTATTAATCGCTCCCCTTTATCTGTCCTAGGCAATATATCTTCTTACGAGAAACTTCACGGTGAACCACCCTCTCTTTCTCATCTTAAATCGTTTGGCTGCCTGTGTTTTGTTTCGACTCTTAAACAACACCGCTCCAAGTTTCATCCTCGAGCCGACGCCTCTATATTTGTTGGTTACTCCCTTACTCAAAAGGCCTATAAAACCTATAATCTTGCCACAAAATCTTTTGTTTTTTCTAGGGATGTTGTTTTTCAAGAACATTATTTCCCTTATCACTCCACTACCCCCATTCACTCTCCTTTATCTACTTTTTACTTACCCGCACATGTTCCCATACCATCTTATGATGATACTTTTCATCCTCATCCTATTTTTTCCACTCTAGACAATACCCACGCCTATTCCCCTAGTTCTATGCCTACTCATCCTTCTAGTCCTATAACTACCTCTTCTAGCTTACCTTCCCCTTTACCCAATATACATCCTACTTCTCCATCCCCTGATGTTTCCCTTTCTTCCTCCCTTCCTGATATTTCCCTCATTGTTGATCTTTCTCAACCCTCTAATCCTCCTTCTTTACCCACTCGTCATTCTACTCGTCTTACGAAACCCCCTTCTCACTTACATGATTTCATTTGTCTCACTGTTCATGGCTGTAATTTGGTTAGTTTTCAACATCTACCATCCTCACATCAATCTCTTCTTGCCTCTCAAAGTCAGTGGGTTGAACCTAAAAATTACAAGCAAGTTGTTAAGGATCCCCTATGGGTCCAGGCTATGGATCTTGAGCTCGACGCCCTTCAACGCAATCATACATGGGATATTGTTCCTCTTCCCTTTGGCAAAAAGACTATCGGCCGTAAATGGGTTTACAAAATTAAATTGAAAGCTGATGGGTCTCTTGAACGTTACAAAGCTCGTCTCGTCGCTAAAGGGTACACTCAGGAGTACGGGGTGGATTTTCATGAGACGTTTTCACCTGTGGTTCGTATGCCTACCATTCACTGCATTTTAGCTGTTGCGACCTCTAAGGGTTGGCCGTTGCACCAACTTAACGTCAATAATGCATTTTTTCTTGGTCTTGAGCTCACATATTCTGATCGTGGTATTATTGTTACCCAAAGCAAGTTTAGTAAAGAGCTTATTCGAGACTCTGGCATCACTGATCTCAAACCGCATGTTACATCGCTTCCGTTGAATCACAAATTATCTTCGACTGACTCTCCTCTCATGACTGACCCTACACTATATCGGAGTTTGGTTGCGAAGCTTAATTTCCTTACGCACACGCGTCCGGATCTTTCATATTCTATTCAAGCCCTTAGTCAGCATATGCAGAAGCCTACTGTTCTTCACTTTGCCTCATTATCTCACACTCTCGGTTATCTCTCTGCTACATTGGGCCAAGGAATATTCTTGTCCGGTTCTGATCATTTGACTTTACAGGCTTATTCGGATTCCGACTGGGGTGCGTGTCCCGACACCCGTCGTTATATATCTGGTTTTGTTCTTCTTCTTGGTTGTTCTCCTATAAGCTGGAAATCAAAAAAGCAAGCTACTGTATCTCGTTCTTCCTCCGAGGCTGAATATCGCTCTATGGCTAGTGTCTCTTCTGAAGTGGTTTGGGTTGTTCGTCTCCTCGAAGAGTTGGGTTTATCTTATTTGAAATCGGTTACCCTGCATTGTGATAATATGTCGGCCCTCCATATTGCTCAAAACCCGGTTTATCATGAACGCACTAAACATTTGGAGATTGATTGCCACTTTACCCACGAAAAGGTCATGGAAGGTCTCCTTCAACTCACCTATCTTCCCAGGACTTCTCAACTTGCGGATGTCTTCACCAAAATCGTGCCTTCAGCTCAGTTCACTCAGCTTCTCTCCAAACTTGGCATGTATCTCCCTGCCAAGTTTGCGGGGGGATGATAAGAATAATAATAGTCTTTATTTTCTTTCTTGATAGCTTGTACAGAAAGTTAGCTTACTCTTACCATTGCTATTGTACAAAACAACTCATAGGCGTGTGTGGACAGCTGGCATTATTAGTTACAACAAACTGTTGTATAAAAGCCATGTGTCATTCCCTTTTAAAAATAACTTTTTCACTTTTCAGATGAATAAAGAATGGGTCACTAACCCTTTTTGGCTTTCTCTCTCTTCCGCCATGAACGATTACTTCATGCTCTAAGCCAAACGTTTACAAAAGTTCATTATATTTGTATTTAGTGGATGTAAGGTGGATGATCAGGAAACAAATAGACTAGCTCTCATTAAAGATCCAAAGCTCACAGTTTAGTAGCATTAGGTGACCAATTAGATGCTCTCATTTAACATATGATTTTTGTTGAAGACTAATGATACTCATTACCTAATCCCTAGTGAAAACGCTCATCATTTCACTTATGAATAAGCAAGCCTACACGATTTCAATTGAGGCAAGACCAACTCCTAACTCTTGAAATTGTCATATCTTATCTTTACTTTTTAATAGGAGTTTTATTAGCTTTTTTGTTTTTATTTTATTTTTAATTAAGGTGAAAATTTTGATTTGTTAGAACTTTATAATGTTTTATATTTTGTTATCTTGGTATTATAAATAGGCAAGTGATTCCTTTAAAAAAGGGAAGTGATAAAATAAAAAATTAAGACTTTATACCATTCAAACAATTCGAGGGAAATTTAATTTCTAGCTTTACGATAACCATTTCAGTATTGGAAGTAAATGAGATTCGTGCTTGCTTGTTTAGAAATTAAGTCACCCTCAACATTGAACAGGAAAACTTAGATTTCTTTTATGATGTTTCTTTTTGTGCCAATACATAGCTAAGAGAGTTAAACTATCTTTCATCTACTCTTACTCTACTCATCGCCATCCATATAAACTCTTTCTTTTTTCATATTCTATGTACAAAGCATGAAATAGCCAAAATTAATCATCCAAAATAGCAATCCCTTAAAAGAGCTTTTGGAAAACAATTCGCCAAATAGCCTAATCTTAAATCAAAATCGAATTTTAAAAAAAAGATTCAATCTTTGTTGTTTGCCATCCTATCATATATCATCTTATAAATAAACTCACCCACAAAAATTCATACAAAAAAGCCTTCTTTTTCTCTACGAAAAGGTTTTAATGCAAAACCATCAAACCTCTATTGAAATGGTAAAATTAAAGCATAAAAAAATATCATCCCCAAAAGCTTTAATCATGGTTCTCAAATAAACCAAACAACAAGCTATCCTTTTCAAAAGCAAAGCCAGTTTGGCGTAATTAATTAAAAAGCTTTGCTCTTTTCTTAGAAATTAGAAAGGTGAACATGTTATGCCTACAAGAAACAAAGTGGGTTAAAGAGAAGGACAAAAAAAGTAGTGGCGAATGACAAGCAAACATTATGGTGTTTGGGGGCATGATAAAGGAATGGATCGGAGTTGGTATTATTTTGGATGAGCGAATAATTAAAAAGCTAATGTTTTAGGTTTTAAGTTGAGAAAGTCGTTATGCCAAAGCTACTTGAATGAAAATGAAAACATACATTACCTTGGTAGTGCTGCAAAGAATTTACGGCCTGTTTGGTAGGTGGTAATAAATAGTAGTAATAAGAATGAAAAATAAGTGTAATTTTGGTTGAAAAATCTCTTGGTTACCTTGATGGCCATGTTTGTGCAACTTCAATTATCTCATTTTCTTCATAAAATTCATTCCAATATGCATTACCATTTGATAGGTGATATTAGTTGGTAATGAAAATTTGTACACAAAAAACTTTTTAGTGGTCAAAGTTTCATTACCATGGGAAAGATATGGAACTTTTGATAAAATTTAACACTATAAATCATTTCCATTACCGCCATTTACTACCACTAACCAAACGGGCCGTTAAGAGAATCGAGGGAAGTATCAAGGTAAAGAAGAATACAACATAGTTGGAGGACAAGACTACGACGAAGGAAAAAATGTTATTATGCAATCGGAAAGGACTTGTGAAAACTTAGCTAAGTGTAAAGAAGCTAAAACCAAGAGAAAATACCAATATGTGAGGCAAAGTTAAGAGCTCTCAAAACTATAAAGAAGGGAGGAAAAGAATTCTATAGAATAGGATTACCCAAGGATATAGACAAAAGTTAAGGACATAGGTGCGTAATGTGTATTATGCATAAGGATCATAAAACTATATATAATTATAAGGATCGATAAAGTGAATATTTTAAGGAGTTATTAACTAGATAACAAGTAGGAGACATATTTATTGCTCCAACATAAGAAAACATAGATTTTATGCGACAAATGAAGAAGCTAGAGGTAGAGGGAGGTTTAAGGAAAAAGAAGTTAAACAAAGCGATCGGACTATATGGTATAAATATTGAAGTATGGCTATTTCTAAGAACAATTGAACTAACTTGGATGACTAGTTTATTCAATAAACATGATGCCCAAATAGAGGAAAAGAACTATGATACGTATGTTGGAAACTGAGCAGTTATTAGTGTTTATCAACCTTTGGGCTTCTTCTTAGTAAATAATGTAATTAATTAGATGAGTTTAGGGGTTGCTTCTAGTCCTTATCTCTTCCTATTCTCTATGTATAAATTAGTCTTAGATTGTATTATCTTAAAATCAGAAATTTAACACATATAACAATCTTTGTGTTAATATACTTTTCCTCTTGGTATCAGAGCCGACGGTAATCCGGGATCGGAAAAATTTTAACTCGGCATCATCATCACCTTTCAATCAATATACTTGATGGGTGATACAAACATCACAGTAGATCAAATCTTTGATCTATTGAAAAAACTCACTGCCGAAAACAAAACCACCGAAACTACCACCAACAATAACATCAACCTTCCCGAAAAACTTTCCCACAACAACTACACCACTTGGGCCAGACTTATGTATCTCTCTATTGGTGGAATTGGGCGGCTCAATCACATTACTATCGGCCCACCTAGTAAGGACGCCCCAGAATATGCTAAATGGGCTTAGGATGACTACTCCTTGATCTCCAAAATTCTTGGCAATATCAGCTCCGATTTAGTAACCCAATTTCTTGATTACCCTACAGCAAAATCCCTATGGGAAGGATTGGAATCTCTATATAGTAGTGGTTAAGACGGGTTACAAATATATGACCTAACGGTCAAAGCCAATAATCTCAAGCAACACAAAGATTCAATTGAAACTTTTTATAGCAAACTCACTGGCAGTCACTGCTTTATGGAAGGAGATCGATAGGAGAGTTCCGAACCCAATGACTTGTCCAGAGGACATCACCACCTTTAATGAAACAACACAAAAAAATCGGCTCTACCAATTTCTTTCAGGGTTAAATGACACCTTCGACAAAGATCGGAGGGACCTCGTTAATTGCGAGAAGCTTCCCACAATTGAAGAAGCTTATGCCGTCGTATGTCGAGAAATAGCCCGGAGAGAAATCATGGTGAGCAATGAAATTGAAAATCTTACCGAGATCGGAAGCGGCCTTGCCTCAAAACAATCAAAACCATCCAATAGGAAAGATGACAAAGCTGGGTTAAAGTGTAGCCTTTGCGGAGGAACTCGCCACACCAAGGAGGGGTGTTTCAAAATTATTGGATACCCCGAATGGTGGTCAGATTCCATGAAAAAGGGCAAGGAGATACGACATGATGATGGAAAGGCCGGTGCTGTCACGGTCACTGAGAAACCACCAAAGGAGGAACTTGAAACAGGGAGAAGGGAGGAAGGTAAGGAAAATGGTGGAAATGGTAAGGCTTCAAACTCCATTTTTTCTCTTCCTGTACTCACCCCTCTCAAAATGGAAAAAGGAGATTTTAAGTTTGACCAAAATAAGAAAATGAGGGGTCGGTTTTTTAAGAGCCATAACCCATTTAATATTTCTCTTTCTAACTCCTTTTCCATTCTTGATCATTGTGTAAATATTGTCCAAAATTGTACTAAGATTAGTAATGTGGCTCTTACTTGTAAAAATGATTCGAATTGGATTTTTGACTGTGGTGCCAGTGATTCGATGACTTTTGACCCGAATGATTTTCTCAAAATTAGTACCCCATGCAAAAAATACATCCAGACTGCAAACGGGGCCCTAATGGAAGTAAAAGGAATGGGGGTCATTAAGTTTGGAAATTTTGAATTGTCCGACTTTTTATATATTCCGGACTTGAGCTATAAATTGTTATCTATTAGCCATCTGACAAAATCTTTGCCCTTCTCTGTGCTAATCTCCTCTAATCAATGTCTTGTGCAGGAGGATCAGACCGGGGAAGTTATCTGGCGTGGTACTAAAAGAAATGGGCTTTACTATCTTCCGGGACCTCACCAAGGCAATGTATTTCTTGTTCATGGGACTAAGAAGGAGCAAATATGGACTTGGCATAAAAGATTAGGTCATCCTTCTTTAGGGTATTTAAAACATTTGTTTCCTTCATTAGCTAGTTCTATGTCCAATTTAAATTGTGAAACATGCATCATGGCAAAAACCCATAAAAACTCTTATTCTTTTAGTTCAAGTCACAGTAATAAAACATTTGCTTTAATCCATACTAATGTTTGGGGCCCTTCTCCTGTTCCCACAAATCTTGGTGTGTCTTACTTTGTTATCTTTATTGATGATTGTACTCGCATGTGCTGGATTTATTTTTTAAAACATAAATCTGAGGCTTTTGAGACTTTTGTGTCTTTCTATACCATGGTTCAAACACAATTCCAGACCACTATTTAAGTCCTAAGATCTGATGCGGGAGGAGAATATATTGACAAAAACTTTAGATCCTTCTGTCGGGACAAAGGGATTCTATATCAAAACACTTGTCGTGACACTCCACAACAGAATGAAGTCGCTGAACGAAAAAATCGAACCCTTCTAAAGATCACCCGAGCCATCATGATTGAATCTCGGGTTCCCAACTATTTTTGGCCCGAGGCCATTACTGTGATACCCCAGATTTAGCTTGAAAAGAGATTGATAGACTACTCATATTAACAAGATGCATCTTTTTTTCTAGGGAGCCCATTTGTTAAGAACTCCACAGTTAAGCGTGCTTGATGGGGAGCAATCTTAGGATGGGTGACCTCTTGGGAAGTTTGCCACTATTCCTCCTACTCATTCTTTACCACCTAGAATCTTTGGTTGTAGTGTATTTGTTCATCTTCCAAAACACCAAAGACATAAGCTAGAAGCTCGAGCAATTAAATTTGTCTTTATTGGATATGGGTCTAACCAAAAGGGGTACAGGTGTTACGACCCTACAACAAAACGGGTCATCACAACCATGGATTGTGATTTTCTTGAACACACATACTATTTTTCCCATCTTAGCCGTCAGGGGGAGAGTAGTAGTAACGGCCTAAGCTGGTTGTCCTAACCCATACAAACCTCATCCCAGGTCCACGCAGAACGAGCTGGCAATCCCACTGAGGTCCCTCATGAAGATATTCCTCTTGATAGCCCTGTTTCCTCAAAACCTCACCCAGAGAATCTAACTGAGACTGGTACTCCTATACAAGATACTAAGGTTAGTACTTTTGTCCCTCTAGTTTCATCTTTTTCAGAAAATTCTAATTCTTCTCATGCTTCTGATTCTGATAACACTATGGAACCAAGAGCTTATCAGTTGCCTCCTAGATCCACCAGAGGTATCCCTCCAAAAAGATATGACCCAGATTATTAATCACAGAAATCCAGATTTCCACTCAGAAACAAGTAATAATTAAATAGTGTTCTACACTATTAGATGTCAAATAAGTAATAATTAAATAAAAGGTTCTCACTGACATAAGAAAATATGTTTGAGAATTAACAAGAGTTCCAAGATAATGAAAAAATTCAAAAGAGTGGAGATGCAATCTCAATTTAAGAATAGTGCAAGAGGCAATATTTATAATGTTCATTATAAGAAATGTCCTTCTAGTGCTTCAACATGAAGATATACAAAATAAACAATTCTAATAGACTATTGAAAAGAAGAGCAAGATCTAAGACATATTTATGATAACGAAAGCTTGGTTATGCCTTTTATAAAATTAACTAAAAAACTAGCTTTGCACTCTAAGGCATGTATAACAAACACTAATACAATGATATTTAACTTTTGCTCTAAAAATTCACGAAAAGCACATTGATCTCCCTCTACGTTTATCCTTGATACTTTTGTAATTTACCCATGTATCATTGGTGTATTTTAAAAATACTTCCTCTCCCTTAGTAGTCTCAGTGTAATTAAAAACATACGTCTTATGAAAGAGCAGTATCTATTTATGTTAACATCATTCCTATTTTAAGAGTAGTCTCCAAAAAAATAATGTTGTCTTTGAGGGGCAAGTTTATACCATGAAATCTACATCAATTACATTTAAAGATGTTTTCACCAAACAAATTAAATTTTACACCTTAGTCATCCAATCTATCTGTCATTGTTATAAATAAGAAAAATAGTACGTAAGGAACTGAACGAAGTGCAGAATAGAAAAGAAGTTATCTTCATCCTTCTTTTCCAATTAGACGCACATCCTTAGACCTACATAGTTGAACTAAACTTATCAAAACTGACATGGATCGCATTCACAACACAAAGGAAACTAGAATTGGTCACCATTATCGGGCTCTTGGTTAATGTAAACTAATATGACTTATTAAAATAAAATTCTTGTCTCCAATAACATTATTAGCACACATATACTCTTTATGACTTTAATTTCAATAAAGTGAAGCAAGTTACTTCTCAACCCTCATATAAAACCTTGAAGGGGAAGTCGAATAACTAAGTTATGTGATGTACTTTAACACAGCTACCCATAAATAAATTTGTGCAGTAATATTCAGATCGTATGAATCCATTGCTCCCTAACCTCCCTAATACAAGACTTCAGCAGTGAGTTGTACTAAATAATTTATTGAAGTCTAGATTAAACTTATACTGCTTCTAAATCCTTGTATAACCTCCCTAATACAACCTTTTCTACAAGTTGAAGTTATCACACAAGTAAATAGAGATTTAATAACTAAATAGTGCCATAAGAAGGCTAGAAAAGTTAAGGCTTAAATTTAAACATGCGCAGCTCAAGGTCCAAAAAGATATTTAAAAATATTAACAAAATACTAACCATTCATGGTACAAACACACTTCCAAGTGTGTGCTTCAACTGCATCACCATCACCATCAACCCCCATATAGCCATCTGTTTGGGCATTATCTGCCAAGGATGACGGTTGACGCAAAAGCGACTCTGAAAATCATAATAAAAAATGAACAAGCATATTTCATAAAGAGACAAGCTTAAGAAAAAACTCAATGTGAATATAACAAATGTGTTTGTATACAAATCAAAACCATATTTCTTCACAAGAATAAACAATTCTCGTATGGAAATCCATATACATGTACAGACGAATACTGCATGAATAAGTCTCAAAATGAAATACCTTTCTCCATGTCTTATGCAAGTCCTTATTTCGTTATAAGGATTTTCAACTATAAAGACTGATTAGAAGATGCAACAAACAATTTCCCAAAGATTATTATGAATTTGTACTACAATTGTTTCAGTCATTTTTAGCTATTTTGCGCAACCAACCGACTTCACTAAATATATGAGTAAAATATACAAAGATGCCAAAACCCTAAATCTGTGATCAAAGACAAAACACCTCTTCCTCAATTCACCTTTGTCCAATGCCATTTTCTCCTCAAGTCCAATTTCTTATCATATTCACTTTATCCATCCAAGTCATTTTTGCATTTTTCAGCCTTAGTTTTACACAAATAACCCATGTAAAAAGGTTGTATCCTAATCACCTCAAGTAAGTCAAGGTAAGTTGATTCCATAAGAAACTGACAACACGTGCTCCTAAAGTTGCCTTAACACAGGAAGTAACAAACCCCTTTTTGTAGACATGAGAGATAAGAAGAGGAGAGAAAGTATTTAAAAAGGTAACATTAATTTCTAGATTTTCTACAACAGTATAAAATTAAGGAAAAATTACCTATAATAATTCAACTTTTTCTTCAATTTTCTACAATAATCTCATCCATTGAGTAACCATGAATAATCTCTGAAAACGATGACGTATTAGCGATCGAACGACGAGTTTCAATCACTAACACCACCAAGATTGAAATATGTGAAGTCTTGTGAAACAAATTACGCAAAAATATAAACTCGATGTTTGTAGGAATAAAAATGCAATAATAAAATGACACAATTATTTAAGGAGGTTCACCCAAAATTGGCTACGTCCCCTGTGGTGTAGTATCTCTTATATTATAACAATTTGAGAATTACAATTAGAGAAGAGATGAGGCTAAGTGTTTGGCTTGGGGTATTTTTGTGGGATGATTTTGTGGATTATTTTAGGCTAGCTAATGAGTTCTTTATTTATAGTATAAATTAGCATACATGAGTATAATGCATAATTACTATGACCCACTAGCATATAATTAAGCATTTAGGACATTAAAAGAGCTGGATACTCAAGCAAATGAAAACTGCCACAATAGTTGAATAGCCACGTGAAGAAACCCACAAATTCTGACAGATACACTCGTCCGAGCAGCAATAAGGCTCGTTCGAGCAGCTCACTCCCGCAAGCTACTGATTTCTGACTTCCATTCAGCTCGTTCGAGCATCCCAAATGCTCGCTCGAGCACTACATTTTATGACTCACTGGAAGTTACTGCTTTATGGCATGTTCAAGGTAGCTGCTGACTCTTTACCTTCGCCATCATTAAGAACATGTATAATAACTCTTAATATCCATGTTTAAATGTCATCATCAAAGTGCCCATAACTCCACACTTAAACACCACATTCAATCACATACACATTAAGACACCATCTTAATGCACCCATTAGACATCCCATAGGATTCTAACACTAATTTATAAGTTTTATTTTGGTGTACTCAAGTCACACCTTTTAAATCACAACAAATTAAATAAAAAATAGAATTTTTAATGAAAAATGTTAGAATAAGGAAAGATATTATTCTACGGAATAATATTATTCTCCATAATATTTTCATGTATATTTTAGGAAGCTGTAATTATTCTGTAGAATGTAATTAGGGCAATTACTCTTGTATAAGTAGGCTGCTTTGTACATCATTATTATTATGAATGAATAAACACAAACCTTAAAACCCTAAAACTTGTCTTAATTCCGCTTTCATGGTATCAGAGCCGGAACGCTTCTGAGGAAGAAAAACGTTCGAGCAAGCTCATCACATACCGAAAAAACCCTTACCTGACCGAAAAAAATGGAGACTGACCCCAAGACAATTATCTCCCCAGAACAACCAGTAACTATGGGACAGTTGTTGCAACTGTTCTCACAGTTTAACCCCAACAAACCGATCACAGAAACCACAGCAAACACCTCCTCCTTTTCGATATCCGAAAAGCTTACGACCCAGAATTACACAAAGTGGTCCAGGCTGATGCAATGGGCTATTAATGGACGGGATCGGCTCAATCACATCATCGCCGAACCGCCATCACCACAAGACCCAGAGTACAGCCGATGGTCCAGGCGAGACTCAGTCGTAATCTCTTGGATTATCGAGAGTATTGATCCGGATCTAGTAAATCAATTCCTCGATTTTCCGACAGCGAGGGCACTATGGAAAGGGATAGAAACGCTCTACAGCAGTGGCAGTGACGGTCTACAGATTTTCGACCTCACTGTCAAGGCAAACAAGATTGAACAAAATAATGACTCCATTGATAAATACTACAGCAAACTTACTGTTTTATGGAAGGACATAGATCGAAGGCAACCAAATCCTATGAAAGACCCAGACGACATCATCATATTCAATCGGTTAACCCAGCAAAACCGACTATACCAATTTCTGGCCGGAATCAATGAGTCCTTTGACAAGGACAGAAGAGATCTACTTCTCCAAAATCCACTACCCACAGTGGAGGAGGCGTATGCTACTATTCGAAGGGAGATAATGCGAAGGGGTATCTTAAACAAAGAGCCCTCGTCTGGAATTGACTCATCGGGCACCGGTGGTGTCTTTGCTGTAAAAGGGAGATCGGAAAAATCATACCGGCGTAATGATGACAGAGGCCATCTTCAATGTTCTCACTGTGGAGAAAAGAGACACACAAAGGAAGAATGCTTCAAGCTAGTAGGGTATCCTGATTGGTGGCCAGACACACGAAAAAGGGGGAAACCAGCCGGCCACTTTTCCGATCAGAACAGAACCGGCAGAGCCGCAGTTGGGCTAAGCACAGAGGAAGCCGAAAATGGAACAAAGGAGGGAACCATGGAAAATAATGCTACTGCAGGTATGGAAAAGGAGATAACCCAATCTCTCTTTTCAAGAGAGAGAAAAGAAATGATGATCCCTTCAAATGAAGGGTGCACGGCACGCCTAAATAGGCATCCTAGGGGAGACGTGGCTTAAGGAGTACCAAGCATTAATTTGTCTTTATTCCCTCAATTTTTTAATTCTTCTGTTTCTCATGATTCATATGCTTTGTCTGTGGAAAATAATTCGTATGCTTTATCTGTGGAAAATCGCGGGTGGATTTTTGATTGTGGTGCGACTGATACAATGTCGTATGACCCTCGAGATTTTTTATGTTATGACAGACCGAAAAAAAACCTCATTAAAACTGCCAATGGGGAAGGGATTCATGTGAAAGGAGCTGGAACAATTTCTGTCTCGGATAAACTTGTGCTTAAAAATTGCTTATTTGTTCCGGATCTCTCACACAAATTATTGTCTGTCAGTCAGCTTACGAAAGATCTTAATTGTACTGTGCTTATGAAACCCGGGTGTTGTGTGGTGCAGGATGTTCAGACAGGCAAAATTATTGGGCGTGGTACTGAACGAGGCGGTTTGTACTACCTGGATGAGACAGATCAACAAGGCAATGCAGTTCTTGCTCATGGGTCTAAAGAGAAGCAACTGTGGACTTGGCATAGGAGACTTGGACATCCATCAGTGGGGTATCTGGAGAAACTTTTTCCTACTTTAGCTAGATTGAATCTAGACTTTACTTGTGAGACATGTATTCTAGCTAAAAGTCATAAACACTCGTACTCTAGTAGTTTGAATAAATCCAGTTTACCTTTTATGATTATTCATTCAGATGTGTGGGGCCCTGCTCCTGTTTGTGGTTTACATGGTTTTCTATATTATGTGATATTTATTGATGATTGTACTCGCATGACTTGGGTTTATTTTCTGAAACAAAAATCTGAAGTGTTTGGAGTTTTTGTGAATTTCTATAACATGATATGCACCCAGTTTCAAACCCAACCCCGTATTCTTCGGACTGATAATGGTCGTGAATATGTTAATTCTGAGATGACCCAGTTTTTTTCTAGTAAAGGTCTCCTTCATCAGACTTCTTGTCCAGAAACACCACAACAAAACGGTGTGGCTGAGCGGAAGAATCGAACCTTACTAGAGATTACCCGTGCCATTATGCTTGAATCCCATGTTCCCACCTCTTATTGGCCAGATGCTATTTCCACCGCCACATATCTCACTAACCGTCTACCCACAAAAGCCCTTAGCTACAAAACACCTCTTGAAACCCTCCAAAAATACCAGACCATCCCATCTTCCCATTCTCTACCTCCTCGTATCTTTGGGTGCACTGTTTATGTTCATTGTCCGAAGCGAGTACGGAGTAAACTGGAACCTAGAGCTATTCGATGTGTCTTTGTGGGGTATGGGAGAAACCAGAAAGGGTATCGATGTTATGACCCTTCTGATCGACGGATATACACTACCATGGACTGCGATTTTTCTGAGTCCGAATACTACTTTACCCATCCTCGATGTCAGGGGGAGATGCAGAGTGACGATCTCAGATGGTTAAACAGTCCACAGGTGCCTATCTTAGACCAAAACGAGCAAGTAGGCAACGCTACCGAACCGTCTCTTCAAGTTGTGCAGCCCATACCACAACCAGTAATGTCTGAACATCAGGTTAGCTCTCTTGCTGAGGAGGATAATTCTACTGATACTGTTATTGATGGTGTTACTAATGATTCTGTTGAGGTTATGGAGACAGGAGGAACAGGAGAACCACAGGGATATACTCTTCCCCCTAGGAGCACTCGTGGAGTGCCTCTTAAGAGATACGACCCTGATTATGAGGCCAAAAGGTCTAGATACCCAGTGGAGGTTACAGGAGAAAGGAACATGTCTCAGAGTGCTCTGGCATTCAATGCAGCTCTGTATGCAACAAAGCTCCCGAATAATGTTGAGGAAGCCTTGA
Organism: Amaranthus palmeri; assembly: GCA_019776075.1. NCBI lineage: Eukaryota > Viridiplantae > Streptophyta > Magnoliopsida > Caryophyllales > Amaranthaceae > Amaranthus > Amaranthus palmeri. The sequence continues at coordinate 10,424 of JAAKBH010000666.1, read as the reverse complement.
ATGATGATAGATGGAAAAAGGCTATGGAGGAAGAAATAAGTGCTCTCCGGAAAAATGGCACTTGGGAAAAATGCACTCTACCCAAGGGAAAGAAGATTGTTGGCTGCAAATGGGTATATACAGTGAAGTATAAGGCAGATGGCTCTATTGAACGATATAAAGCTCGCTTGGTAGCAAAGGGATATACACAGACTTATGGAGTTGACTACTCAGAGACGTTCTCCCCTGTTGCTAAGCTAGATACTATAAGAGTCCTCTTTTCTATAGCAGCAAATCTTGATTGGCCCCTTCATCAGTTTGATGTCAAGAACGCATTTCTTCATGGAGAGTTAAAGGAAGAAGTATATATGCAGGCACCCCCGGGATTCTCAGGAGACTTTGGGAGGAACGAAGGATGTAGACTACGGAAAGCACTCTACGGGCTAAAACAGTCGCCCAGAGCATGGTTTGGTCGATTCACCACAGCAATGAGGAAGTTTGGGTATCACCAAAGTAATTCCGATCATACACTTTTCCTGAAGAAGAATGGAGAGAAAATAACCTGCCGCATCATTTATGTTGACGACATGATAATTACAGGAGATGATAGGGAGGAAATCAGAGCCTTGAAGGAGAAATTGTTCCAAGAGTTTGAAATGAAGGATCTAGGAAGACTCAAGTATTTCTTGGGAATTGAGGTCCTAAGGTCGAATAAGGGTATCTTTATCTCTCAGAGGAAATATGTGCTAGACTTGTTAGCAGAAGCTGGTATGCTTGACTGCAAACCTATTGATACACCGATGATGATGAACCATGGGTTACAGATGTTACAGGATGGAGAGCCTACAAATTGTACTCAGTACCAGAAGTTAGTGGGAAAGCTGATATATTTGGCTCATACAAGGCCAGACATTGCTTATGCTGTTGGGGTTGTAAGTCGTTTTATGCATAGACCACAGATACAACACATGGAGGCAGTCATCAGGATCCTAAGATACTTAAAAGGAACTCCAGGCAAAGGGGTTCTATACCAGAGAAACGGTCACCTTGATTTGGTTGCTTATACAGATGCAGATTGGGCTGGAGATAGAGATGACAGAAAGTCAACGTCGGGATACTTCACTTTAGTAGGAGGAAACCTTGTGACATGGAGAAGTAAGAAACAGAATGTGGTGGCATTATCAAGTGCTGAAGCAGAATTTCGAGGGGTCGCAAAAGGGGTTACTGAAGTTCTGTGGTTAAGGAAGCTGTTGACAGAATTGGGATTCACGCCTACAAAGAGTTGTACATTGTACTGTGATAATCAGGCAGCCATTGACATTTCAGAGAATCCAGTACAACATGATCGCACCAAACACGTTGAAGTGGATAGACACTTTATAAAGGAGAAGTTAGAAAACGAGATTATCAGATTGCCTCATGTACGATCAGAAGATCAGTTAGCAGATATTCTCACTAAAGCAGTTGGCACACAGTTCTTTGAAGATGTTCTATGCAAGTTGGGTATCGGTGATCCCACGACCCAACTTGAGGGGGAGTGTTAGAATAAGGAAAGATATTATTCTACGGAATAATATTATTCTCCATAATATTTTCATGTATATTTTAGGAAGCTGTAATTATTCTGTAGAATGTAATTAGGGCAATTACTCTTGTATAAGTAGGCTGCTTTGTACATCATTATTATTATGAATGAATAAACACAAACCTTAAAACCCTAAAACTTGTCTTAATTCCGCTTTCAAAAAAAAAGGATAAAAGCCCTAAATTAGAGAAATCAATTGATTTAACTTATCATTTACTAACGTTTATCCAGCTTTGTCTTCGTCATCAATGGAGGACTTTGTCTTTTATTGGTGATGAGTGAAATGAGAGGAGAATGACAGTTAGTGGGGATGCATGGGAGCTTACAAAATTAGTTCAACAAGGTTTAATGAAAAAATAAAAAAGCAAATTAGTTATAATTTTTGACAATGAATTGCAGGTAAAATCAGCGAAAAGTTGAATATTGTAGATAATTTTTTCTAAAATCAATAAGAAACACAAGGGTCCAACTTCATCCTAAAAGAGAGAACAATAAGGTGCAATAAGGAAATCCATCCATATGTAAAGAGAGAGACAAAAGCAAGAAAACATAAACATGCAACTTTATGCATTTGAAAACAAAACACTCTATATGATACAAGTATGAACAAGTCAACAAACTAAGGAACATAAATAGGATTAAAGATAATAAATAACAGTTTTGGTTGTCATAACATTCATTCTCACTTATTATTTGCTTTAGTTGATTAAAGAAATAACAAAATTTGTTATACAATCAAGCATTCTTCACTATTTTGAATCAAATTAATTTGATTAATAGTCAAATCCAATAACGGCGGAAGAATATGGGAAAAAGTTTGGATTTTCACAAAATTCTAAAGTCTTTCCTAATAGGGATTTAAAAATCCTTCACCCTAATCACCGTCCTCCACTCTTATCCTAGTACCCACATTTCCCTCGCCAACTCATTCATAAAGTTAACTGTCAACCTAAGATGCTAAAGGCAGCATGAGGGCCGATTTGCAGTGCCTAATTAAGTACTACTAATATCTTATTAAATGACTAACCTTGTCTAATTTTTATCAGCTTTATGAATCCATGAGCATATTTCCTCACCCTATGGCGATGTGCATCAAGATCAATCCTACCCAGAGAAAACAGAATGTCACAAGTTATAGATTAATTTATATCAATTAAAAAAGAAAGTGATACATGTAGGCCATTGTGTACATCATTACATGTAAGATTATTAACGTTATAACCAAACCATAGAAAATTGCATGTAAAACATGTTATATCAAGATCAATCCTACTAGAGATAAGGATACCATTATACCAAGGGACTTATAGTCTTATACCATATACAAAAGGAGGGTGGAACAAAAGTATCATGCCCTTAAAATAATAGAATCACCACAAGATGTCCATCCTAATGCTAAATTAATAGGTTAGTTAAGTTAATGAATCAAGCATAAATACCTACACTATAATCATGAATAAATCAATATCCATTCCCAAAACAAAAGAAGTGACTTCAATATCAATTTTTCATCTCCAAACAAATACCACCACCACAAAGCAAATAAAAAATGCATTTATTTCAGATTTCTTGTTAAAATATTCTACTTTTGGTATGCTCAATTTACTAAAACTTAAGTTCTTAAATATATATTAGCTACTTGAATATCTAAACAACCTTAGGTTAGCATCCATCGCATATGTTATGTAAATGTCACATGTATAATATCAATAATGTTGTAACATCAAATGGGACAGACTATAAATAGCGTACGGAATTAATTGCATCATCTAATATGCTTAATTCATCAAGAGATAACTTATATATTTCCCGCACAAACTATCAAGAGATTTCTTGCATATTTCACACTTGCCATTCAACCAAGAGCACAAGAGGGTAACATAAGTATATATTTAAAAAAAAAACTATAGGAACATACTCTGCCTCCAAGTTCAACTTTTCTCTAGCTCTTCCTCCGTTAGAAAGCTCATATTCGGCCTGTGACAACAAAGTTGACATTTAGACCAAACTAAACAAACAAATTGGTATATAAACTATGGACAACACAAGCATATATTTCCTCTGTTTCTTAAAGAAGTTCTCACTTTCTATTTTGGGGTGTTTCATTAGTTGTTTCCATAAGGAATTTTTTCATTTACATCACAAATTTTGGACAAAAATAACCTTACACATCATTATTTTAATATTTTAATAATGCTTATAGTCCGTACATATCTTCCAGTTATGTTATTATAAAAATACTTTTTTTATTTGTTTTGGCCCCATATTTTTTCACCAACTTTCTTTTAATATTTTTATAATATTTATGATCCTCACTTTTTCTCCATCAAATTTATTATTCAATAAAATAATATCTTCACTATCTAAAATATATTTTTGTTAATTCCCGTGAACATTCCTTATGCGAACTTCATTAAGGAACAAAGGGAATATTTTCTATTGAATAATACTCAAAAAAAATAATCTAAGTGCCATGGAAGCCTATTCTAGGCTTCAACATTCAAATAAAAAGAATGTAAATAAGGGAAACATTTAGTCCAAATTTCATTTACTACACATACATTACTACAAAGAAGGAAATAACAATCTTCTGAACAAAAGTAAAACATAAATTTTTCTCTACTACCTGCTGTTTTGCTTGATCAAAAGCTTCCAACCATTTTTGAGCTTCTCCGGCTGTAGCACAAGCAATCTTCAGCAAAAAAATTAATTAGCCTCTCACATGGTGAAGATAGAAACAAAACAGTCTAGAAACATTCAATAATAAATATTCAGAGACAAAAACTAATCAAAATGAGTGTAAGCATAATGACAATTAAATGCATTAAAAAAATAGCCGAAAAGCAAACAAACTGGAAGGTGAAATGATCCCCAAACTTAATAATTAATATTGAACTTCAAAGCTTGCAAAATGCTTCTTTTATGTGCTCATATTCCCTTGGTAAGGAAACAATATACAATAATACTAATCAAGGTAGGTCCCATTCTTAAACATTTTCATAAGTGTGTGCATTAAGATTCTAATAAATGTTGCAAAGCAGGTGAATTTATCATTCTATCACTAATGGAAAAAACCTTATCTGTTGCGTAATATATGTTGAAATTTTTTAAAGACGCAACATAAAACCAATTTGATAAAATTATGAAAAAACCCACAACATATAACATATTATATGATGCGATTATTAAAGAACCACAAAATATAATTTGTTATATGTTGCGGTTCTAGGTACCAACTCATATAGCCTATTTTTTTTTTCTTTTTTTTTTTTTTTTTTTTTTTTTGCAAAATACCCGCCAATTAACATAAGTAATATATACTACTCCCTCCTTACCTTAAAGAAGTTCCCACTTTCCATTTTTATGTGTTTCATTTGATGTTCGCGTAAGAAAACATTCCATTTATATCAAAATTTTTTGACTAATATGACCTTACTCATCCATATTTTAATATTTTAATAAAGCTTAAGATCCCCACATATTTTCCACTAACTTCATTTTAACATTTTTATATTTCTTATGATCCCTACAAATTTTCCACTAACTCAATAAAAATTTCTTTATTAGTTGTGTCCGTATATTTTTTTCCACTTACTTTCTTTTAATATTTTTTTAATACTTATGGTCCCCACGTTTCCTCTATTAAATTTATTATTCAATAAAATAATATCTCCACTATCTAAAAGATTATATATTTTTCTTAATTCCCGTGAACATTCATTATGAGAACTTCATTAAAGAACGGAGGGAGTACTTTAAACACTCTTCAAACACTTCTTCATCTTCATCAAGCCACTGTGTCATTTCAACCTACTATTGTCTTCTTCAAGATCATCTTCTTCAAGCTACTATCTTCTTCATCTTATTCTAGCCGTTGGGCCATTTCCACCTAGCTTCAAACCACACGAAAGCTGTTGTGTCATTTCCACCCACAAATTGTTGTTTTTAAAATCACTGCTGTTTTTCTTATTTCGGTTCTCCATTCGTGAGTAGATAGCAAATCATGGGACAATGGTTTGAACATTGAGATCGTATAGTCTCAAGTCTCAATGTATTGATGTACATAGCTAGAGATGTTGCTTTAGTGACTACTACAATGTATAATGACCACTAGTGTGTTTAAAATAGATTAAACTTAATTTGTTTGCCATAAAACTTGGCACTCAACACTCAACAGTTATTAATGCATACTTTTGCTTGAAATGGTTAAAATTGAAAAAATTGGCATATGTATTGTATTACATTCCTTTGTTTCCTTTTAAGGCTTTTTAAGCTTTTATGCCACTAACTTGATTTGAATTGTTTGATTTGTTTAGCATTCCTATGTTGTTCTAATATGCATCTATTCATTTTCATTTAGGTATTTATCTACAATGCACCTTTTCAGAGATAAAATTGTACTTGAGGAGGAGAATATTAAAATTTAGCATCATCTTATACTAGACAAAATAAAGTAGATACAATGACTCAAGGTGCTAAAATTGGTAGAAACACTTACTTCTCCCTTTTTTGATTCATCCAATCGATTATAGAATCGGAGAACATACACATCCTACAATGAAAAGTAAGCACGTGTAATGTTCTTTAAATATCAACATTCAAGGTAACTATTGATTGTGAGCTAAAAGAGAAATTGGTATATTGCAATAAATATGATGAATAAATTTAAAATCCAAGTGCCTTACGCCACAATTAACCTTTCGGCATCCAAGCTCTTCCACCATAAGAGTATGTCCTACAACACCTCTTCTTATTGGTCTCTGCATAATAATTAAATATATAATATTTGAATATATTCAAGTTATGTTAACACAGAAAATGCATAAGGCTTCTTTGATAGTTTTTAGTTCAAAAACTTATTTGACTGGTTAACCTTTAATTAGAATGTTGTTAAGAAATTATTGATTTTCCATTTGATTGCATAAACATTGTAAAATTCAACAAAACATTTTTGTAATCATGGACAATTAATGAATTTGAATATGATAACCCCTTCTTTCATTCTTCTTTTGTGTTCCTTTTGATCTCTCTAAGATCTTGTTTTGTTTTTCACTGATTTTCTAATTAACTCTTTATAGTGAATTATGTTTTGTTCATAAACTAGATAATCCCCGTGCGATGCACGTTTATCCATTAATTATTTTAAGAAAACAAAGAAAATAAATTCTAATTTATTGGTTATTGATTTTCAATGAATTATTAATAACAATAACTAATATAATATGTTATAGTCCCAATTAAAAGTTTTTAATAATGGTCATCAAATTAATCATCCTAAATATTCTTAGTCTTAATTATCCTTAGCATTTAAGATTCTTAGAGTCATCCATCTTTTATGATATCATCTTTGTTAAATGGAGGGAAAATTTTTCATAGGAAGCTGACACCTCATCAATTTTTGAGATTGCTTATGTCAGCCGTTTTTTGCATTAGTATTATGTATAGACTTTTAGCTTCTCTTAGTACATTATGCATGTACATTATCATTGTCATACAATAGAAATAAGCTACTATAACAGTAAATCTATAAGTTTTACTAAAACAAAATACGCATGACGTCATTACTTTTTAAATTTGCTCACGTGTCACAATCTCAACAAAAATTTTCCCTCTAAAACTATATGATGATGTGATGACTAATAATTATACTATTGACTAGACTATTTTGTAACTATAACTGTAATATTATCCTTATTAATTGATTTTTTACTTTTTAGGTCATATCAATTTATGTATTAGAAACTAACGTATTTTATTTATTCAATTATTTATATAATCTTTTTAATTTTATTTATTAAAAAATTATAAAATCTTAATTTATACAAATATGACAAAGAATTTAATAAACCGTGCATCAGACGGGTACTATCTAGTAAGCTACTATATTAGGTACACGTTAGAGTACCTATTTACTGAGTTTTGGCTCATTTCATGTGTTTCTATTTGCTACAAGTAATGACAAGTTTTATTGATGTGTTTAATGTATGACTGTTGGGCGGCATAGATCATATGTCATGAGTGTATTTAAATAAATTAGTGTTAGAACATTTGAAACTTTATTAGTTTTAAGTTTTATTTTTATGCCTTATACTTTCTGAATGTGGCGAACACCTTATTTAATTTGCTTTTTATTGCTATTAAATATTATTCACGTGTATTATCACTTTTTTTATAAGGATAAATATTATGGTTGTTACAATTAGCCCATTAAATCAATAATTAAAAAGAACATTAATTGAAAGATCAAATAATGAGAAATATTACACATACAATTTCCCGAATATCAACAACATAATAGCATAACAATTAACCCACTAAATTAATAATAAAAAAATATAGATATAGAGATAAAGAAAACTTACAATGCCGGGATTTTGATGAGGATCACGCTTATACATTTCGACATACTTGCCTCTTATAAACAAAAAACGAGGATGGCAAAACTCGTGGCCAATCTTATTAGTACCCAAATGAAAAACCCACCCGGAATACTGGAATTTAGGCCTCTTCAACTCAATGCGATCGTAAAGCAATGATGATCCATCACCATCTGATAATGATCGTAGCCTTCTTGGACGGGACATCATTAATCACCTCTATAATTTCTTATTGTTTTTGTGGTGGAGAGAGAGACAAATTTTTTAGAGGAGGAAAAGGGGGATGAAAGAATAAATTAAAGGAATATGTTGATGGATTGCGCTTGATTTCAGTAATATGTGAAATTAATGTGAAACAATGTGAACCAATCATTTTTGTATATTCTTCCACTATGCCTTTTACTCCATATTTGTTTTTGTTTTAATCATTTTGCTCCTATGCTCTTTTCTCCATAACTTTTTATTGAATTCATCATTCGTCAATTATTACTAATATTGTATACCTTTTAATTGTTTAATTTTATCTTTTTTTAGAAATAAGTTTATCTTAAATTAGTATAGAAACCCATTTAATACAATCATATATAAATATAAAAATAACACAAATTCTTACTCGAGACCATCTTTTATAAAGACGGCTCTCAAAAGCCCAGTCCTTTTCTAAATATATATTGTTACAACTCTAAATATAAATTTGAGCTGAACTTTTAAGAGTCGTCTTTACAAAAGACGGTCTCTCAAGAGAGCACCTGTTATTTTGAATGATGATCCACTTGTGTATTATTTATATCTTATTTAAATAGTTCTATCCAGATATAGATTTCACCATAATAAATATACTATAATTCCTAGATAAGAATTACCTTGGCTTTAATCTTTTCATTACGTACAATTATAAATTGAATTAAGAATTGTTATATAGTGCATTAAGAATAATTTATATATACTACAAAAAAGGTTGCTCCCTCCCACACTCAAAAATGTTATTACCAACGCATATATGTGAGGCTAAAATAATTCCCCACACTTAATAAGCGTGGGTGAATGGGCATTCAGCCACGCTTATAAAGTGTGGGAAAATGCGCTTCTAGCCTTACTTATAAGTGTGGGGACAATATCCTCACTTATAAGTGTGGGGAAATAAAGTACAATCTTATTGATTTATAAATTTTTTTTAGCACTTATCACTATGTTTGGATAGCAAATTAGGAGAGAAAAGAAAGGAAGGGAAGGGGAAGGAAAGGAAGAGAAAGGAAGGGGAGGGAAAGAGAGGGAAAATACTACATGTTTGTATAGGAAGGAAAGGGAGGGGAAAGAAAGGATTTCATTTTCCTTCCAAATCTTTCCTCTTATGGAGAGATTTTGATGTTAACAAAATGAAGGGAGTTAATCCCTCCAAATCCCTTCCCTCCAAATCTTCTCCCTCCCTTTTTGCTATCCAAACAAGGGAATTTTCATCCCTCCAAATCCTTTCTTTTCTTTTCCTTCCATTTCCCTCAATCCAAACAAGGCCTATAAGCGTGGGAAACGTAGATGGTAACTACTTTTCAAACTAATTTTGCCGGGAATTTTTATTAAAATATTTTTTAAAGTTTTTGTATAATAATTATTAGTATTATTATTGATTATTACATGAACAAAGCTAAAAAAATAGAGTGAAAATAATATGATACATGTATTTTCATTTCAAAACACACACACACACACACACACACACACACACACACATATATATATATATATAATATAAACAAAATGTAGTGAGGGATTCTAGAGAGAGAGAGACTCTCTTAGGGTTAGGTTTTCCTCCCCTTTGAGGGTCTCTTGGGGGTTCCGGTGGTCGGTGGTGGGTCTTCTCTGGGTCAGTTTGGGTGGTACCTTTTCTCTGGAGTGTGTCTTCTCGACAATTTTGGGTTAGGTATGGTTTTTTCTATTCATGTTTTTACCTTTGCTATTTGCAATTTTTTTCTTTCCTTTTGGGCTTTATTTCTTCTGCGTTCCCCCCTATATCCCTGTGGGTGCTGGGATTCGATTTGGTTTGTTCGTAGCAGGGAGTTGTTTTTCTCTTATGGAGTTTTCATGGTTCTTGAGCTTTTCTGAGTTTTGGTTTTGGTTTAGAGGCGGCGGGAGTAGATCTGTTTTTACGGCTGGTCTATGGTGTTTGGGGTTGTCGGCGGCTAGGTTTACGGCTGGTCTCTGGTGTTTATTGTGGTTCTGCTCATTGGAATAGGAAAGGTTTCTTGCTATAGTTCTGGGTTTTAGATGGTGGTCTCTTTCATTTCGGTTTTAGCCCGTGGTCAGATCTGGGCATCGTGTTTTTAAGCTTCTGAGATGGTGTTTGTCGGCGGATTGGAGTCTTATTGTGGTGTGCAGTTCTCAGCGTTTCAGTATCCAGGTATGGTGTTTGTCGGCGGGTTGGAGTTGCTGGGGTGTCGTCATTTGTATTTTCCTTTATTTCTTCGTTTTCCTACTGGTTTTTTTTT